>JAIPRK010001421.1:0-67116 GCA_025469195.1 Chaitophorus viminalis
AATTTTTACGAAATTGCATTATAATTCAATTTAAATATAAAATACTATATTATTATATACACATTTTAGACAAACATATTAACTCCGTTTAGAATCGTTATTCGTATACAATGATATCTATCATTGCCTTCAAATTTAACAAATCCATTGTAATAATGACCTATCCTATAAACGAGGTGCACTCCACCCCCAACTGTACCAAAGCGAGGCCCATCCGTTTGTTTCTTTTATTTATTCAATAGGACCGTTCCAAGTTTAATATCAATACTTATACCATAAATAGATAGCAAACAGAACATAATGTTGTGAACATATTGTGTATATATCACTACTCCCACTACCACATTCTAAAAGAGATGACCTCACATGAATGAACTACCCTTCCAGGTCCCGGTGGAATAATGAGTTCTTTGGGCAACGATGGCCATGTGGAACCTAATATATTTTTGCACTTTAAGTCGAATATTTGAACCTAATAAAATCGGCCGAGTTATAGTCATTTCATCATTTGCACAACTACTACACTACCCTTACCATAACAGTTCTACGTTATATTACTCAGTTAATTACTACATGCATATTTTGTTGGCCACGAATATTTTATTTTATGTAAACGATTATTACCGGTTTTAAGTGAACTAATAGTTAATAGTTTCAATTCCGGTTCCTGTAACTAAGAAAAATAATATAATCAGTAGGTACTTATTTTTGTATAAATTACATAATTTATATTAATTTATTTATTTTTAAAGAAAATTGTTTTACCTACAATTATTAAAAATAGTATCAAAGATTTTAACATTGATAAAAATTTTAAACCACAAGTTATCCGGGTAATAAATTATAAATAAAATCTTAATTATATTATATTCAGCTTTTAGGAACACTATATTCACTATGAGAGAATGGGTTTATCGTTAAATTTACTAAAACTAGCGAAATTTGGTTTAGGAACAGATAGATAAGTAAGCGGTCTATTTAATTTTGAATTGACTATGGTGTATTATTAATCTGTTCGTAACAATCCATTATATTACATTCGAAAAATAATTGAATTAATAATAAAATAAAATAATTTTCCATAGTTTTATTAAAAATCATAGTATTACTCGCTCAGAGTTATTAACACAAGAGTTTTTAAATTTTTGAAAAAGCAATTTTTTCAAATCCAAAAGTATTTGATATCAATTTTTTAAGAAATCGTAGGTACAACTTTTAAAATAATATTTATGGGTTTATCTTTGTATATTTGTTTATTTAAAGTTGATAGCAGTAAGGTATAATAAACTAAAGACATAAACCAAAAATATAAAACAACCATGTATAAATTCCAAACCTAATTGATTCATATCGATCCTCTTATGTTTAAGAATTCTTAAAAAATGAAAAATTTGAAATATTTATTAGGTTCTGATTTCCGAAAGATACGTAGAATGTTTTAGTTTTATTAAGATGTCCGTTTTTATTTTTATTTTCAGAGTACCCGACTTCAATCAGAAGGGTTGCTCCAATATACACAAACCTATCACATTTTCTGATAGAAATTTTCTTTTAGTTGGTACATTAAGCCTTGAAGAGGAACAGCAAGCAGTGGAGGAGGCAACCCATTTTATTTTAACACCTAATTCTAGATTAATGGGAAATTTTGAAATGTAATATATATTTATTATTAAATATAAAACAACAAGTGAATTGTGTGACTCAAAGTAGTCTGCACCTAAATAAATAAAAAATGTAGATAATTTTGGTTAAATTATAAAAAAAAACTTAAACCACAATTTCTTTTTTTTAAGACATTACTTAACTAATAATGCTTATCTATAATCAATAATAATTAATATTTATTCTACAGTTGGTTTAGTTTTTTATTTAATAGGTTACGTCGCCCTAAACGCATTCAGTCACTGTAAAACATGCCCGAGTATAATGTGTTGTAATACTTAAATTGGCCGTTGTCGTTATGTACAATGCCTTGGCATTGCAGACAATTTCTGATTACCTAATATTGTCCATAACGGATGTAATATAAATCATAATTTAAATTCAAACTCTTTAGATGTTTTTAAAACCTATTGGCTTGTTAATTTATTGAATTCTGTTTGATTGAGGTCAATTATTTATTTTTTGTTCCATTGAAAATATTTCAGAAAATATTAACGTAGGTGCCATACCTATGATATTAGCTACCAAGGTTATTTAATAATTTTAATACCGACAAAACTAAATTACAGTCATGGACATCCTCAAGTTAAAAATCACAAAAAATTAGTCGGATTTTACTTGTAAACAAAATAGTTTACCGTTTATAAATAATATCATAAATATATATATATATATATATATATTTAATATTAGTATATATCTATAACATCTATTATAAATATTTACACTTATAACCATGAGTGTCCCGAATTTCTTTATATAGATCATAATATTAAATTTTAAGTGCATATAGTAGTTTTTTTTAAATATTTTCTAGCTGTTTGAATACCTGTATTAATGATATTTTAAACAGATTATCCTTTTAAATAAAACCAATAATTTAAATTATAATAAAAGTTAATTTATTACCTAAATAGTTTTAATGATGACTTATTAGAAAAAAATATTTAACTACATATATATATTACTGGTTTTATTTTTTCTATAAACTTCCAAATAAATAATAATGATAAATCAATATACTTACTAATATTATTTTATCATTAAATATATATTTATGTATTATTTTCACCGTAATCAAAACGATTGGTATTTTATATATTCGGGTAAGTAAAAGATATTTTTTAAAATAATAACAATTTTATAGTACAGTGCTGATGTTTTGGACCCATTGTAAACAATTGGTTACCAAAAGATAAAAAGGACGGAGCCAATAATATACATATAGATCGGAATGCAATTAGTATATTCGCTACAATATACTACTGTGGTACAGAGTAAGTACCATAGGTGCCCGGAAGGAGAGAGCAAGATGGTGCATTTGCCCCCCCCCCTCATGGACTTCAAATGTAATCTCGAATTTTTAACTTTAATAATATATAATGTTCCAATAAATATTTCATTGATATTTGATTTCGACATAGCAGAGCTTTATTTTTTCATTCTACTAGCCACCGATTCAATTTAGTAGATAATTAATGATTTAAACAAAATTATGATTATTCGTAATACTACTGGCACGAATAAAGAAATTATTAAATTTTATTGTACAAGTACTATTTGAAGATAATCTATATCAAACATTTCATTTTCTTGTGAAACACTATAGTCTTCAAAATATGAGAGTATATCAACTTCCAAAATATGAACGTTATAGATTTACTTGAACATAGCAAAAATATTTTTCCTTATGATTACAATTGTATAAGAGATTTTTCTATCATTACCAGTTACAAATAGTATAGCAGAAAGGATAATATTAGTACTTTACGTTGAATAAATACTTAGCGTTGGCTTAGGTCAACAACGGGTGATAACCGATTATAAATGAATTATGCTTATGTATACTAAGCGTTCATCCTGAATAATTGTACAGTAGAAAATAAAAAATTTTCAAACAGTTATTAATTACAAGGTTTTGCTATAGAACAACCACGAATAATTTAGTTTTTATTTAATAATTAACAAATATAGTTATAATAACATTAGTATGATGTACTTTTAGCGAGGAAAGAATAGACGATATTTAATAATATACTTTTTAATGTTTGAAAATACTTTTCCACTATGCCCCTCCCTGATAAATTTCTGACAGACACCTATGCGAGACATTATATGAAAATTCTTTCTGAAGATGAAATTTTCAATAGTATAAATCCGAAACACCGAAATTGTGAAACGTCAGCACACCAGATTCTATTCAAGTAATGAGTATACCCGAAAAAGGAATTACATTATGATGTCAATCCACAAAAGCGTTATAACCCGTTCAAAATAATCATTTTTGTCAACAATAAGTTTTTAAAAATGTTAAATCTTCTTCAACATTTTTTTTTTCCTGAACAGTAAAAAAATGAACGAAATCTGTGTTCCGGTCACTATACTACAGAAACAAGGATATTATATAAATATACAAAGATTTAAAAACTATCTAGTTACGTATTTGATTACATATTTATAATATTCACTCGGACACAATTTACATTGCAAGTATAATATAACTTATTATAACTTTGAGTTTGTAGTGATACATTTTGTTCCCGAGGCTTCCTAGTCAAAGCCGTTACAAAAAGCTGTCATGAAAATTTAGTTGTCAACTGTCAAGCAGCATAAATTAGGTTCGGTGAACTGACAATTCAGAATTCCAAAGCGTGAGTGCCCGAGGGAGAGTTAGTAGGTAATTAAGTTCAAAATTGTATTCTTTTAGAACAGACAAATTGATCGGAAAATTTTGAGTAGTATATTTGATGCATGATTTTTACCTAATAGAATACAACTTTTTCACAACTTTTTTCCGTAATGAACATTTTAGTTTAAATCTTATATTCGATATAGAAGTTTAATATTGCCAATATTGGTTAATATAAATAATAACATTTTGACTTTTAGGTACTCTCTCACTGTACGTCTATACCTATAATATATATATATTTATTTATCTATAGAAATTCAATAGAAATACTTTTTTGTTTTACACTAATACCAGCTGCTATCAAATATTTTGGCAACCAAAGAGTGCCAAACTAAAATACGAACAATAAAATCCATTGAAGTTGAAATAAGTTTCTATTAAATGAAAATTCCTAACTTATTAAAAAAAAACCTTATCGTATAAATGTTTGATATAACGTGAAAGGTGTAAATTCAATAATATCAATGGTCTAATGTAATTTTGTGATGTGAAAGAAACAATATGAGACGTTAATACGTTCTACTCATTTATTTTTATCGATTTGTTTCATTAATATTTTACCATAATAGACATGTATATCTGAATTGGATGTAGGTACTATGTATAAACTATAACGATTTTAAAATTTAAAGTAATTAGGATAAAAAAAAACTGTAGGTTAAAAAATATTATTAAAGACTTCTTTAATAGAGACTTTTTGCCAATTTATACGTTTAAAAAGATAGTTTTGTTTTGGAATTTATCAAAAAACATCAATAATAAAGAGATGATCTTAAATTTTACATACTGATGATTGAGAGTTCCAACATAGAGATGAATCATTTTTTCATTTAAGGATGATTTCAAGCAATGACATGGAAGTAAGTTTCATAATCAATTCAAAGACATGAAAAGCAGTTATTGGTATCTGGCTTATTTTAAGGTAGTTAAATTAAGACTATAGTTAAGTTGATATAAAAGGCCTATACGACTATACTAGAATATCTAGATGAAAAAATTATAAAAATAAATTAAACCTGTGCTTGATTTACAATTGTTAAATTGTAATTTCTTGATAAGACGCAAATTTTGAAACTTATAGGAATATACCTATATTAATAAATAATAAGGCAAAAATATAAAAATGAGATTCGCCCATAGTTCATAATATTAGAATTTATAGATCTTACAAAAATGATCAGTAAAAGCAACTTTATAGGTAGTTTTATGATTGTCTTCAGCTACCAAAAGAACATATACATTTTGATAAAATTGGCCACAATGCACATCGTACACACTATATTCCTAGACGGGTTAACTCCACTTGGATGTTATATATTATAATTCAATTTTTGAAACAATATTTCATCACCTGTCTATAAGCTAGGCTAGTGATTACAATAATTTTTAGTTGGGTGTTGGGTATCTCAAATTTAATTTTGTTGGCCCCATTGGTATAAAAAATTCACCACACCGCTGTATCTGTATTCTGTGTGTGTGTGTTATGTAAAATATATGTAAAATGTATTGTATACATATGTATAATATATATAATATAATATATATATATAATAATATATATATATATGTATAATATGTATAATATATATAAATATATTAAAACTCTGAGCCCAGTCCACCACACATATCCTTCTGTAGTCCTGTAACATATTTATTACTCTGTTCGTCCAAATAAGTCATATAAATATATCATGATACCATATTATTACCTAAGTGTGTTGCCAATACATAATATGTAATCTATATTCTATTTAGACGACTCACACGAGGAATTGAAGCATTTCTGTGAAATGTATAGAATAAATTATGGCACGTTCAACACATTATTTACCATAATGATTTATAGGTTTATTTATTATTTGTTTAGACATTTTTGAATCATCTATATTATGATATAATATGTTTCTTGTGTATTAAATCTAGAAGTGCTCTTATAAGTTGTAGTTTCATAAAAGTATAAAACTGACATTGTTTTCAATTGAAAAATATTAATAGTTCGTAAAAACATTAGTTCGACGTCCATGCTAGTCGTCCGATTCAATGATTATTATTTATGAGTTATGACTAATAAGAAATACAGGACTCATAAAACAAATTCCTAATGGTTACCCATTAAGACCCGGTACGACACGATTAGTTCTTGACCAATATATTTTTTGCTCAATGAACTCATTGCACATTTCCGTTAAGGTTTCTGTTTGTTCAGATTAAATGTTCTATGAGAAAATCTAACCGAAGTACAATATAATAGTTCGAGAAAATCAATTGCGTGTTTGGTATTTATTTTATGTATCCCATATAGTAATGGTTTGGGTAAAACAAATGGTCCTATTGTCTAATATCCATTGTGGTTTATCTGTTCACAATCTATTGTACCTATCACCTAAGTATTTTGTACAACTTGTACCCGCAGTAAAGTTGGTATAATGACTAGAACGACCATAAATATTTTTCACGCTTAGTAAAATTGTGTGCATGAATTCGAATGTTCTCGATTTACCTTCAAATATCAAAATGTCTATAAATATCCCATGTGGAACCCGTAAATACGTTTGTGTAATTGCGTATAGTTTGCGTATCTGGAGATAAATTATAGAGTTTCATCCAAATTAAACAATTGGATAGATATTAAATTTCTATATTGCTGCTGCCGAGAAGTATACAATTTTTGTTTGTACAATTTATGGCCAAACAACCTAATATTTTTTATTGATGATTTTATGTACACAATGTAACACTATTTCACCATTTGTGCGTGCACTATAAACACTGCACAGTCTGAATCAGTCACACTGCAATCATTAGTTTCTAGACTTGTATTACATGGGTTTTGTATATGTTCAATTTACGTGTTTTACGTTTTTATATTTATAAAACAAACGAATTCTTTTCAACATAAAATCTGTATAAAAATAAAAAAAAAACAATTTTTTATGGCACTGCTCTTTAAATTATATCAAAGTATTATTAAATATAAATTTGAAATAACATATATATGAATATATTTCTTATGCCTTACAGATTATGATGATTGATGATTTTTAAAATCGAAACTGGTCATAAACAATGCAGTTTGCATATAATATGCAATTATACCATGAACAAGAACTTTTATATTTTATTTCTATTGATGCTTTTTTTTAGAAATCTATCAATAAATAAGTAAATATATAATAAATAGGGCTAGGGACTTATAGGAGTTTGCATATTTTTCAATAATCATTCTAAACATAGCTAAGTGATATAAAAATGTGTTTCATTGTACTAGGAGTTTAAAATAATCATTTTTACTTTGCATATTTAGCATATTCATCTGTTTTTTTCCTTATAAGAGCATATTTTGTTATATTTCTATTTTAAGAACATATTTCATATATTTTATTAATATTAAAATAACACTCGGCAGGAAATAATATTTTATATCTTTTATATCAGTTCTGTTGATGTCGAGCGTTCATTTTCAAGGTACAAACATTTATTGGCGAACAATCGCCGGTCATTTACGTTTGAAAATTTTTATAAATACAAATTTTAGTGACACAGTGCAATTCATTTGGGTAAGATTTAAAAAATTATTAAATCATTAAAACAATATGCATTTATAATTGATATTTTTGTTTTTTTTTTTTGTTTAATGGCAAGTATAAAGAAGAAATTAAAATATTAGTGTACCGTTATAAATTTGTAATTTTTTTACGTTTTTTACGAAAAATAAAAATTTTTTAGAGCATATTTTAATAGCATATATTATAATTTTTAAGGGCATAAATGCATGCATATTTTTAGGTTTTTTTGGGCATGAAGTCCCTAGCCTTAATAATAAGGAATAATGTTTTATCATACAACCTATGACGTACCTATTCATAACACGTTTAGTACACGTTTCATACCAATTATAGAGAAAACTGTGTCATCTAGATCAGGAAATAATACGAACAAAAACCATGGCCAAAAGTATTTCCATATGAAAAATGTTATTATTCCAAATAGTAATCCGCTCATAACCCTTCATTGTTGAACACACAAATAAACGTCGAACTCTGCGCACAATCTGCTCAAATCGATCGTCTCATTTTGTTAAAAATACATTAACTGGTGTAATACTGTCTACATCTTTTATCTGTATGGCGTACGTCAGTATTTATCGATATTATGCATATTTACTGACGGCTGGAACTTATACAAAGATTATCTAGTCAAATTATATTGTGAACATCAGTATATCATACAGGGTAAGTGTAATAGATTTAACGGGGCCTCCGTTCAGTAATCCTTCGGGATCAGTGATCTTCCGGGTTCGAGTTGGAGTTTAGTATGGGTGGCAAACACTTAAAGTTAAAAGGTTGTTGTGGGTGGAAACATTTCGTTCTTTAATATTCAATATGGTTGTACTTACTTGAAAATAAAAAAAGTGACATAGATAGACGATAATTATTTATTTCTACGAGCCCTATATGTCATTGAAGTTTACAACGCTGGTCTAAGTACGGCTCAGCATTTCATAAATCCTACTCTGTGCGGGACTTGTCACTAGTCACTAGTCAGTTATTGTAATACTCTGTTAAATACATTCTAATAAAATCTAAAAAACGACGAAATAAATTATAAGTCATCCGAACTTTATATTAGTAACAAATATCAATGTACCTACAATATTTACAACTAATATCAAATAGTATGTTCAAATGAATAATAAAAATAATATTAATTTGAGATTTTTGTTCATGAGAAAAAAAACACTGAATTCTGATGACCACGTATATTTTTATAAAATAAAAACGTCGTAGCAGTTACTTCTACTCTGGGTAGTTTCAAATGGATCATAAACATGTCAACACGCGTCCTTTATTTTTCTGTATAGTACAAAAGGAGGCAACGGGTAGGGTAAACGCGTGGTCGAAGTCTGCGTCGTAGTTATGTTTACGTTCCTGTTTTTACATGTACAATTCATTTATGCTAACCAAAATATCCCGGAAAAAAAAGCGAAATTCGACACTTTATATTATGACGTACAATACAATATGCAAGAACAATATATTGTCTGCCTGTTATATAAGTACACTTACGCTGCTTATAACTCATTAGTCATTACATTTTTAAAGTTTTTTAATTTATAGTCATAAATATAAGTCATAAAATTATTTATTATTCGTTTAAATAAACGTACGTGGCTACATCTTTTGGTTTACGTATTATTATTTTGCACAGGGTTTCAATTTCCTACAAATGTATTAACATTATAGTGACTTACGAAGATTCATTTTTTTTCTGCCTGGATTAAATTCTATATTCATCAAACCTTTAAACCATGATTTATGTTGGAGACGGCTAAACAGAATACATAATAATCGTACTCAATTTTAAATACTATAAATGTATTCCCATGAAAATGATACAGTATTACAGTGTATGAATAGAATTACACGTACAAAATCGCTAAGTTCTACCATTCTGTTATAATATGACTTATATTTTGGATTACTATCAATTATTAAATTATTGATTGGTAGTACTACGTATAAGAGTTATAACGGTACAACAACAATAATCAAACGAACAAGATAGAATATACTTACGTGTTAAGGCGCAGTGCACTTGAGGAAATTACACGGTTAAATATTTAAATAGGGCTTTACAACAATGTCCTTTGTTTTTCTGTGTTTCCATATTTATTGAAAATTAGTACGAAGTCTACGTACCATAATTTTATGCGTTGACAGCACAGCCGTAAACTAAAAATGAATCCATACAAGACCTAGGCATTTGATTGTGTACTAATGTACCTACGCACATATTTTAGTGTTGCACCTATATAAATTAAAATAAGTATGTATATATAATATGCAATATATAACAGCTGCGTGAAAGCCATAATAAGAAATTAAAGACGTCCTAATACGGAAGTATTAATTAATACAATAATTAGGTATTTACTAATTATGATTTACGATTCGTATATAGGTTCTGCGTTATTATAAGTTAGAACCATATGGAAATTCTCTTTAATAGTGCCATATACTTCAATACTTGACATAGTTGACAAATGTCATAGATGCCCATTAAAATATATTACCCTACATAGTTTCCAGCGTTTATTTGACACAATATATGCTCATTAGTCTGTCAGGAGCGTCGTATCCAATATACACAACTAAATTTTCGGCATGTCAAATTTATTTTTACTACGCCAACACTATAACGTCCCACACATACCGTTACGTATAATTGAGGGGCCTTTCACCCTTAACTATATACTATAAGTATATTCCTTAACAAAACATCACTCGTGTTAGACATGCATAGTAAACACTCTACATTGACATTTTGAATGGGATTGTTACACCAACGAAATCCCATTGAACGTAGATCTGAATTATAAAACATATGTACGTGCGCTATACGCTAATAAAATTCAACGATCGAAGGAATTAGGGTTCAACAACGTATTGACTCAATATTCATCAGTAGGTATAATAGCGTATTACCAAAACACTTGTATGAAAAATCTGATAACGAATCGATTTGATTTTTCATTATGGAATATTTTTGTTTTTGACCTGCTAAAAAGTTTTACAATACTACTCAAAATACTCATCACGAGCTTTTTCCAACATTGATATTTATAGATTGATTATTGTTTAATACTTTTCGTACAGATAGACTATTAATATAGTTGCTTACGAGTTACAACTAACATGGGCTATCAAAAACACCAGACAACTATATAATAATTTTAGATTCTGGACGGAGTGATGAATGTATTGATTTTACAACGATGTGTGTTTTTTTTTCGTCGTTTTGGAGTCGTAAAAATGCTTAGATTTTCTTTTAAGGTAACTTTTCTGAAAGTAAATTGAATGTAGATGGTACTTGGATAATACAAAATTATGTTAGAAATGTATGTTAGAAAGCTCTAATATTTTGGTTTTATTGTAGTTCACGAATTAAAATTTACGTAATTTACACCGTGTTTTTTGCTTATTATTTACTATACTATAACTATTATTAGTATATTACTATGCTATTAAATTATTATATTATATTATTTAATTTAGATATTACATTTAATATTTTCTTTTATTATTATTAATTATTAATTACTTCATTACGGCCATTGAGGGAAAGATCGCTTGAGTGCCTGAGTAAATTCGACATGAAGAAGACTTTACAACCAATTAAAATCTGTTTTTTCTTTTTATTCTTTATTTAACATCAACAATAAGGTTATTATCTTACGTTGAGAGTTTAAACATTACACTTCATTTTACAATATTGGTCCCGGTTAAATTAAGTTGTACATTTTAATACTTCCAATTATTGTTTACGCATACTGCGTACACTACACTGTTAATATCTTATCTGATGTTGTTGTGGGTTATAACTTAAATATATCACATAACGTAATAAATATTTATACCTTGTAACATGAGTCTTATAATTGTAACAAAATTGAAAATATAATACTTATTTTATCCACAAATATTTTTTACAAATCACACACGTCTTAAAACTAAAGATTAATGATTAAAAAAAAACATAAAATAACCATAAATATCTATGAAAATAATTGATCTATCGTATTTCACATATAAACTCTAAAACCTAAGTAAAAAAACACATTCCTCGCCACAGAGTTGAAGAAAAATATATAAAAGGTAAATTCTTCCTTTTTTTGAACACCGGTCAAAACGACTAATAATTATGTATTATACTATGTATAATTACAGTAGTGTGACCTTATTGTATAACATTTTTAAGAGGACGTGATAACCATATGCGTTGTCTCCGTCTTACAAATGTACAACATAGCAAAAAACTGTTTTTCGCGGGATAGAACCACTCCCTCGGTATTTATAGTAGAATAACCAAAATTCCATAACGCGTAGGGAACAACTTTATCTGTGTCGTAGCGTTTTTATTATTTGGATAACATAAATAAAATTAAAGTTATCAGTTGTAGTAATTTAGGATTTTTCTTGTTTTTTTCATTTAATTATTAAAAATTATCGGTAAATGATATAAAAAAAATTAAAACGTTACAACATTGATAAAGTTGTTCCCTATGCGCTGTGGAATTTTGGTAATTCTACTATAAATACCAAGAGAGTGGTTCTATCCCCCGCAAAACAGTTTTTTGCCATATTGTACATTAGTAAGACGGAGACAACGCATACGGATAATCAAACAAAAAATCAACTTATTTAATTAAAATAAATGCTGACGTCCTCTGAACCAAGGGAGGCGTTATTTCCAAGCAGTTTTTGGTTTTTGCATCATACCAAAGTACTGAGAAACCAAAAAGTCAAAGTCTCCAAAGTCCTGTACTACTGAGTCCAATTTTAAATATAAATATATTCATGAATGGTCAATTGGAATTACCTTCCTTTTGTTAAATCTAAATTTATTGAAAACTAAAAACAAAATTAATTTTTGAGCGAGGAGGGCGGAAAAATTATTTTGTCCCGAGGCGCGTACACATTAAATGCGCCACTGAGGTACACTATAATCACGACCCAATGAAAATGTAAAAAATGTAGAAAATGTATTTACAACTATTTATTTATAGTTATATAGTACCCATTATTGTAGCCGGGATGGTATAAATATGTATAGATATATGTTTCAATTAAATAATAAATTCATTTTTTTAACTTTCTAAAACTTGATAAATCATCAGGTGGTAATTATTTAGCGAGATAACATGCCCTAGGCATTACCTATATTCAGAAAACATTATTTGAGCGTTGAGCTTTTTTCGTCTTCTTTGGACGTTTTTTATTTTCAAATAAATGGTTACAAGAGCTACTCTCAAAAACGTGAAATATGCCAACACCTCGGGTGTAAAAAAAAGTAGTACCATCAGGGTATGTCTCAACCATGCTAAAAAACGGTATAAAAGACATATCGTCAACGACCAAATCATAACCATATAGTTACAAAGTCCTTTGATTTTGTGAAAATTTAAAATCAAATGTCAAATTATTTATTTAACAATATTTTTTCTGCATGTATTCATCTAAAGTCCAACAATAGCGAAATGTTAATAATGATAATGAGTATCTAAAAATGTTCATTATACTTACTATGTACCTAAAGTACCTATTATAAATAATTGTAATTTCATGTTAGTCAAGGTTATCCGTGTCACTTAATAATTGTTTCGTTGCATATTGGTGCATAAATCAGATGACCTGAAAGATTTGGGAAATAAATATGACATAAATAGACATTAAGCAATTGTAATACTTATAGATTTGTTATGAGGTAATCTAACTTCCCTTTTTGATGTTTTTAGGGTTAAGGAACCATTGGGAAATTGGTTCTAATTGGGAATTAGTACACTTTTTACTGGACAATTGTTGGTGGTAATAAGCGACCTCAACGGGCAATAAATTGAATCTATTAGGGGTCTGTAAAAAGGATCGTATTAACTTCCTGTTTGGAACGTTCTGTAAATGGTCTGAGCTTGTACGCCTGGATGTCCAGAAACTGTTACGAAACCAACCAGCATCACATTATACAGGTATAAATCCTGCCTAAGTAGATTTTCCCTGGCCCTTCCCAGGATAATGTACTGTCCGGGAACATGGTACGATACCACAGTAATATACCGTCCATTGTACATAACACTATCATTGAGTAACAATATTGATAAGTTCAGAGACTAAGATGATAATATAATTTCACAGAAAATTGTTTCTATGTCTAATGTGCGACTATATAGGAACCCATATAATACCTACTAAAAATGTATTGTAAACAAAATTACAAAAATGGATACTAAACAGTGTGCACCACATACGGTACCTCCAACACTCTTTAAGAAAATTTAGGGAACAATATACTTGGCAGGTGATAGGTAATAAGCCATATAAACTGTAGAATGTACAAAATCGTTGACGCTTGACATTGAGGATTTGGAAACATGGGCAGAGGGAAAATAGAGTAAGTCTAACTACATAATACTATCAATATTTAAGCCTGTAATAGTCAATCTGAATATAATATTCCTAAAATTAAACACACTTCTAAAATATTATAGTACAATTGTATCACATCCATCTTGTTGTTTAGCTAATAACTAAAACAATATTTTTTTTTATATTATAAGTATAAAAGTTTTGTACTTTCAAAAACAGTTGATTAAATAATGTGAAATAAACTAATAAATAAATAATTATAAACCCAAGCTGTAATAATTTACAACGTATGTTTTCTATTATTTTCTGTTTCATATAAAAATAAACAACTTTTAATAGAGCCAACAAATGAATATTTTAAGTATTTATGTAATACAGCATTTTAATACATTCCAATATATATCAAAATTTATACAGTTAATGTACATTTAATATTCAATTAAATGTAGTAAAATATAATAATTTAGTATAAAACTAAATGTTGAACATAATTCATAATTTGCAATACTAAATTATAGATAAAACTAAATACAATTAGAACTTAGAAGATAAAATATATATAAAATATATGTTCAACTGATTAACTTTAGTGTACCTAAATAATACACTTACTAATCTTGTAAGTAATATAAACTATATAAAACTCATATATAAATAATTATGTTAATTTTGAAATATATGATTATAATATACATATTATATATTAAATTTATTTCAATTGTAAAATTACCAATGACTATTATGACAAAATATAAACTATAATGAACTATAGTATTAATACACTAAAAAAAAATTAAATTAATAATACACGAATAACTAAAATAATAAGTAGGTAAAAAACAATTACATTTTTTAACAGCCAAAAAAGTAATGTTATATATTTTAACAGAAAACTCAATAATAATTATGACATATTTTCTGAATGGTATCTTTTCTTATGAATCCTCAAATTTGGTTTGAATCTAAAAGCCATTTTACAAAGGTCACATTTAAATGGTTTGTTTCCAGAGTGTAGTCTCATGTGGTGCGATAAATATTTTGGAGTTTTTAAAATTTTGGAACAAATATTACATTGAGTTGGTCCATCATTTGTGGATTGTGAAGTATTTTGAACAGCGTTGTTCTCAGACTGTTTACTTTTATTCAATGAAATCTTGGTGTTGTGGTTTTCCAAAATATGCTTGCTCAAAATAATATTTGATTTAAACAACTGACTACAGTCTTTACATTCATACATAGTAACCATATGTGTCTTTTCGTGTTTATTTAATGTAATACTATCAGAAAATTCCATTTTACATACTTTACAAGAGTGTTTCACGATATTACATTTATTAATTGGTATAGTATGATGTGATGTATTTATTCTAATATGTTCTTGATATGAATATATATGTTTAAATGTTCTCCCACAGTCATTGCAAGTAATAGATTTATTACCTTTTGTATGTATTACAGAATAATGTCTATTTAAATTAGCTTTATTGCTGTAATTCTTACCACATATCTTACACTGAGTACTACTATCTTCTGAAATTTTGTGGATATTCAAAAGATGAACTTTTCGATTGTAGGTAGTGCTATAAGTTTTATTACATATATGGCATTCAAAATGTAAAGACTCTGTTTTTAGGAATTTTTCTTTTGCTTGAATTGACAGAAATTCTGGAAGACCACGTTTACAATGACGACGGCATTCTTTACTCAATGCCAAATGTTTTTTCCAATAGGAAATTAGGTTATATTCTTTTTTACAATAACTACATTTATACTGGTTTTTCAGTTGTTCAGGTTTGATAAATAATTTACAAGCATCCAATTTTAAATTGTCTGTTTGTTTACTTTTTTTTGAATTTTTAATTAATTTATTCCTCATATAGTGGCTTTTTAAATGCCTATTCCAACGGTGTCTCACAATGTAAGACCTATTACAAATTTTACATACATATGGTTCAACATGACAATAATTTCTTCTATGAATTATCAATAGAAATGGAGTAGAGAATTTCTTATCACATACATCACAGGCAAACCACATGCGATTTTGCTTATTACCATATGCATTAAATGAACTGTTATCACCTGAACTATTACTAATTATTTTTGTAACAAATTTAGAGTTGTCACAATTTTCTATTACTTGTTCTTCGATAGGCTCTATTTTTACTTTATTTAAAATTTTACAATTATTTGGTAAAACTTCTTTTTCAGACTTATGAGTTTCCTCGTGGAGAATCAAAGAGCCTCTCATTTTAAATTGTTTGTCACAATATTGACATTTGTATGGTTTAAGATTAGAATGACTACTCATATGACTGGATAGGGCACCATAATGTACAAAATGTTTCTTACATATAGTGCATGAGACGGGTCTATTCTTATATCTTCTACCGACTACTTTTTTTTGTCTTCTTGTCAACTCTTTTTTTCCTGCTGTATTATTTGATGTTTTATTGTTAATGCTACTCATCTTGTTGTTCCAATTAGCAACCTGTTCAGGAGAGTTAGGATCTATTTTATGCAATAATATGATATGATTTGTCATGTAACACCGCTTAGAGTACGATTTTCCACAAATAAAACAAACAAATTTACCAACTTTCACTTTATTTTCATGATAGTCACCATTGCCATTTTCTGTTTGAATTTTATTTTCGGTTATAATAGGTTCATGTTCTTCTATTTCAGTAGTGCATACATTTTCAATTGATCTAAATTTTAAATGTTCCTTGTCATCAATGCTGTATAAGTTAAGGTAATTTAAAGACGTGGTATGTGATTTTTCATGATTTGTACATGGACCTCTAGAAGAAAATGTTTTTTCACAATACTTACAGGAAATTGTATCAACACTATTATGTACTACTTTTATGTCATTTATAGTTTTAATATTCCTCGTATTTTCTATTTTTTCTTCATTTTCAGTCATTAACTTATTACTTTTACCAGAGTTGTGTGATTTTTCATGTTTTGTACATGCCCCTCTGGATAAATATGTTTTATCACAAAACTTACATGGAAATTTTTCTACATAATTAATTGCTATGTTTGTGTTGCTTTGAGATTCAATTGATCCAGAATTAATCTGTTCTTCGTCTTCAATCTCATATAAGGGTAATTTATTTATGTATGAGGTATGTGACTTTTCATGATTTGTACATGAACCTCTGGAAGAAAATGTTCTTTCACAGTATTTACAGGAAAATGTGCCAACATTATTACCTACTACTTTTATGTTATTTTGGGTGTCAATATTCTGTTCTTCATTTTCACATTCCTCTACATTTTCAGTGATGGACATGATACTTTTATCAAAGTTATGTGATTTTTCATGTTTAGTACATGCCCCTCTGGATAAGTATGTTTTATCACAATACTTACATGGAAATTTGTCTACATCATTATTTACTACATTTGTGTTGTTTTGGGATTCAATGGATACAGGATTAAGTTCCTCGTCTTCAATGTTGTAAAAGTGTGTTTTATTTAAAGATGAGGTATGTGACTTTACATGATTTGTATATGGACCTTTAGTTGAAAAAGTCTTATCACAATATTTACAAGCAAATGGTCTTGAAATATTATGAACCGTTTTATGAATTGTCAATGTGAGATGGGAATAAAATATTTTTGAGCATATATCACAATGGTATTGTTTTTTACACTTTTTGGTAATATTTTTTACATTTTTAAAACGTGAGTTTTTAAATTTCATTATTAATTTAGAACTTGATTTGTTTTTTTTATTTCTGAATGGAGTTGAAATTACTTGAGGTATTACACTTTCTGAATTACTAATGCTTAATATATTAGATTCAGTTTCAACAAAATTTACTTGGGTTTTAGACAAATTTTTATCTACTTGGTTTTGATGGTAAGTCATATGATTTGTCCAAAGGAGTACAGTACTGAAAGTTTCTTCGCACACAATACACTCATGCATGCTGCATTCAGAGTGATCACTCATATGCAATGCAAATGTATGTACATTTGTAAATGATGAATTATTACAAATTTTACATGTAAACTTAAAATTGCTTTGAGATGTTAACAAGCTAAGAAGATTAGATACTAATCCACTATCAGATGTTTTCCTAATAGACAAATGTACAGTTTCTCTTACTATAAATGGATAGCTGTTACTATGATTTAAATTTGTATGCTCTTGTTTTACCGCTAAATGACATTTTGAAATTTGTACAGTTAATGCATTGTTGTTTGAAGCATGATTTGAACTAATCACTTCTGTGACATTTTTCTTGCTAAGACTTTCAGTTTTTTCTTTTTTTATAATTAGATTACGATCATACATTGGAACATCAAGGGATGTCTGATATAAAATTGAATCACTATTGTTCTCTGCATTTATTTCTATAATATTTGAATTACTCCTGTCATTCATTGGGTCTGTATTGTTTTTTTTTGTGGTAAATGTACTTAAAGTTTCATTATTCTTTAAACACGGACTACTATTATTTACTATTGAATTAATTGGAACTGGTAGTAGTGTTGACTCATGGGTGATGGCTGCATTTATTTGATGACAATTATTTTCATCGTCAGTTTTTGTGCATACAGCTTTTTCTTTCTTTATAATTGAACTAAAACAGTTTATTATTACATTATTTGACACTGATTGTGATGTTGATTCATAATAGTTAGTTACATTTAATTTATCTGAACTGTTCCCTTCTGTAGTATTTGTACACAAGTATTTTTCTTTCTTTATACTTGGACTACCATACATTTTTAAATTGTGAGATTCTGTTTGTAGCGCAGATTCATTTCTATTAATTGCATTTGTTTGATCAACACAATCTTGTTCTATGGCATTAGAAGAATCCAATTTTTCTTTCTTTATGTTAAGATTGAAATTATTCACCATTAAATGTTGTGGCCTTGTTTGTGTAGTTGATTCACTTTGGTACACTACATCTATTTTATTTGATCTTTCAGTAGTGTTTGTGCTAATATTTATTTTCATCACATGGCTATCACTATTAACCATATTTTGATTATGCATTTTTCTTATATTTTTGTTAGATTTTACACACTGTTTAAGATTTTCATTCTTTAATACATGTTTTAACCAAGAATCTTTATTATTGAATTTTCTACTGCAATATTTACAACTGTAAATTTTACAACCCAAAACCATGTGATTATTCAATAACAATTGGTTTTGAAAACCACTTCCACAATCTTTGCAAAAAAATAAATTGTTTACATCAGTGAAGTTACCATGAAACTTATTCCACATGTTACCATAATTTCCAGTACAATCAGCAAAATGATGATCTAATGCATATTTGTTGTCAAATCCTAGGTTACACTTTTGACATTTAAATGGATTTTCATGAAGTTTTAATTCAGGAACAGGTGTATACTTCAAACAATCTTCATTCAATGTAAAACCATCATTATCTTTATGCATTTTCATGTGTTCTACCAAGTTGTTTTTAGTATAAAACTTCTCAAAACATTGGTTACATTTGTAAACAATGTTTGGTTTACTTTTCCATACACCATTTAATTTCAGCAATTTTAAATTAGGAATAAAATCAGTTTTATTTCCAGAGCATTCACTTTCATGGGTTTTCATGTGCTCAGTATATTGCGACTTATTAACAAAATCACCGCAGATTTCACATTCAAATATATGACATTTTTCAGTATGTCTATTATAACTAAAGTTAAGTTTAAATTGTTTTCCACAAAGTTTGCATTTATTTAATCGTTTGTAGACTTGATTTTGTTTTTTATGATTCGTCATATGGTTCTTCAGTTGAAAATGGAAAGGAAAGCTTTCTTCACAAATTCTACAAGTAAATTCATTCTTTTGAGTTGTGTTTTCTTGTTTTAGATCAAAATTACAGACGGATACATTCTAAAAAAAATTGTTTTAATTAATAACAAGAAATAAAAAGTATGCAGTGATAAGTTACTCAAGAGTTTTTATTCAGTCATTATTAAAATATATAAAAATAAATAAATTTATTAGTATTAGTATTATGAAAATATTTAGGATATTCAAACTATGTTTATCATCAGGGTTCAGGACTTTATGCATTGGTATATTTGTTTGAAAAACAGTTGGAAGGAATCGGCTTTGATATGAATTTATTTTATTATTTTATGATATTTAGATTTTAAAACTATCGAATATATTTGCATATTTTAGTATTTTTTTTTTTTTTTTTTTTTTACAAATGCATATTCCCCAGATTTTCAGGTTTATATTGTTATATAGTATACTTTATGATTTTTACAAATATTTTAAATGATTGTAAAGAAAAATTAACAAATGTAAAATAATTTTATTTCTAATGTAGTATAAAATTATTTTTAAATTAAATGTCATTGATAAACATTCTATGTTGATATACATTGTTGATATCTATGTTGATATCTATATTGATGTATATTCTATGACCCTTTAAAATTGATTTTATCATAATTTTGTAGTGATGATCAATAACCACGATTATTAAATGACTAGGTGCTGAAACAATTAGCTCTAAAGACGATAAATATTCATTTTGTACTTCATTAACTTATACAATATATTCTGTTTCGTATTGTTTTGTTAAACATAATTTGTAAATTGTATGCAAGGAAAGATAATTTTTTTCCTATAAAATTCTTTTAAAAAATAATAGACCTTTTAAAGTCAAAAACATAAAAAGCATTTAATTATTCAATGTAAAGTGGATACAATGATTATGTTTTAAAATAATTATTTACTACATACGTAAGTTATACTTAATGTGGACATTTATTAAATTTAATTAATTTTTTGGATAAATAGATTTGGAAAAAGGCACTGATTAATACAAAATACATAATGACAGAAAATTCAAAATTTTGGAAATTTCTTTTAAAAATTATCTATTCATATTAAAAAGTAATTAATTAACTTAAAATATAAATATATTTTGATTTTCTTTGCTACATATACATTAATAATTAAATTATTAACAATAAAAACTAAATCTTTAATTTTTATTGATGCATACTCATTACTTAGACATTTTTATGATAATATGTAAATGCATATTTTCAAGTATTTAAGAACATTAAGTCCAGAGCCTTTTATGATCAATTTCATAGATTAAATATTTAAGTTGTTAATACCTGATTTAAAAGTCCCATTAAGTTATTTTGACTTGAAGTGTTTTGAATTTCCATTGTCCACATAGAGTCATCCATCAAGTCTTTTTCATGTTTAATTATTTTATCTTCGGAAATCATGGCTGTACGATTATTTGTAACAGTAAGATGTGGAAAACATTCACCAATTGATCCTTCAATCTTTATATTACTGAAACAATATTATTTTTTTAGAAAAATAAAAATACTACAAAAGTATTCCAAATTACTTAATATTATTAATAGATTTATCAATGAGTTCAACATTGATTACATTTTTCTTCGAAGTAATTTAAGAATAATCTAAAAAATGTAGAATACAATGTCATATTTTTTTTATTTAAGATTTAATTAATACTTCAGGTTATAGATAAATAAATAAAAATTAATAAATTCACCTGACATGATTACATTAACTTTTTAATAATTTAGTTTACATATAACTCAAAAAGTGGAGGTATACAATATTATTATAAACTTTTTGGAAACTATTGAAACGCAACACTTCAATGTATTTGATTTTGATATAAGTATTTACATGATTTTGATGGTAACCATTTTTGTATCCTAACAAATTATTTTTGCTATATCCTGCAGTTGTTCACTGCTACTCTGAATACTAATAAACATGCTTTTTCTTCTGGATGATTTTCTAATGCAGTGGTCGGCAACTTTTTTAGACTCCCGGGCCACATTCATAAATTAAAAAGAGTTTGTGGGCCAGACAAAAATAAAAATTTTATATTCCAAATTATTTACTAAGAAAAAAAAACTGTTTAAAACTTTAAAATAATACACTAATAGAACATAAATTTTTTTATTGATATGATACCTATTCAATTAAATTTCGTTGTTATAGAATTTAAAGCGGGCTGTATTCAACAGACTCGGGGGCCGCCGGTTGCCGACCACTGTTCTAATGTATCATTTAAATTGTTATTATTTTTACTTTCTAATTTCAATTAATTTATTAAGGGTAGTCTTAGTATACTAAATATAGTATTATCTTCTGTATAATTATTAAAAACAATCAAATGTAACCTTCAATATAACCTTTCTATACACCATCTACATTTGATTTAATTGGCAAGACTTCATTATTTTACAATTGAAAATTATCCAATCAACTACTACTATAATACCTGATAGTAATTTTATTGTATTAATTAATAATTAAATTATGCAATTACAACAATATTAACTAACAGTATAATATAAAAATTTATAATTTAAGAATCTTAAGTTACCTGCTTTGATTGCATTTAATCAACAACACAATTGCACTGAACTTTATGTCAATGGACATGTTATATTAAAATATTATCTAAATAACTATGATATTATAAAATTGCAACATATCATTTTTAATTATTAAAATATTATATCAGGGAAAAATTGATTATTCGGTCAATTATACAACATAAAAGTGACAAACACAGATATTAAAAAATATGGAAAAAAAATAATATTTCATAAACTAAATACTAATTTAGGGTCCTCGTTACAATAGCATGTCATTGAATACTTTAGAGTAGGAGTCTCCAACCTTTTTTTAATAGTAAGCAAAATCTGAGATATGCATCGATATTGAGGAAAAATCATAAATCGCTTAAAGTAGGTATAGAGAAAAAATTAAATCAAAGATGGACAAAAATTATTTTCTAACTATTTTATTATTTTATATAGTACCTATATATATAAAACACCCGAAGGAACAACTTTTTTAAAACTTAATAAGTTTTTTTTTTTTTTTTGAAATTATTATAAAATTGAACATTAATTTAATATTTTAAAAATACCAGTTAGCATGGCAAGCCAGTTAATAAAGCTTAATGGGCAATCCTGTTTGTTGAAGAACAATGCTTTAGAGCAGTGGTTTTTGAATAATATTGTCAGTGGCATATTTTCTTATTATATTATCATCCAAATACTTATTTTCCATATTCTATTGCAAATAAATAGTCCAAACATTATTTAAATCCTCAATTACCAGAAAATTAAAAGTAATATCAAACTTGCATACAATGAAATTTCAACAAATGAAAAATTCTACTTGAAGATAAAAATTGAATCATACCTACAACAAAATATATAATATATCTAATTAAGATATTACACATAGCTGGGTATATCACGTTCATGGACAGATTGTAAATAAATAATAATACCAAATACGGTAAGTACAGATAAAGCCTAGGTGCCACTGGAACATATGAAAATATATGTATTTCAATTTTCAATACTCAAACGATCGAACACACTAGATACGCAGTGCAGACGTGTAGTACCAAGAAAATTAGGTCATTGTAGGCCAAAAAATGTTTAATCTTTTGACTAGACCGGCAGTTTTGGTAGGAGGGGTGGAGCGATGAACACCGCGCAGATACGAAAAACCCCATTTAAGACCGTTTAAGGACAGTCCAGAATCACCAAATTCCCGTTCGAAACAGAAGTAAGGAAAAAGAAGATAAGATCCGTAACAACATACGAACACCGAAAACACAATATTAATAGCACCACAGTCCACAGAGACACTTACTCGTATGAAACACTGTCCGCGATTATGCTGAAAACGGCTAACGGGCTCTGTACTTGAAAATTGAAATACGATGGAGCGTCGTCCTCGAATCGGATCAAAACCCAATGGTAAATCTAAACTGGGTTCACGTGTTCGAGGGGGGAAAAAAAAAACCACAATAATTGATAAATATCTGAGCACTGAGCAGGACAATTCGCTGAAATCGGTATTCACTGTAACCAGTGTAACTAACGTTCAACAACGAACAACTGTCAACCGCGGTTGCATCTCGCATGAGCCACACAAAATGATGCAATAAAAGTGCAACGGATATTATCAGCTATTGTGCATGAGCGGACGAGGAAATACTGTAAAATGTAGTGGTCAAAGGTGAAGAGAGAAAATTGTTAAAATACCTTTTATAGCATTAAAATATTATAAATCTATTATCGTACAACTGTTGTTACCGGTGTTCCGTGGCGTTGGTGTTTTGGTCACAGTTGCTATCGCGTCCGTCAAGACCGTGGTTGCGTT
Source organism: Chaitophorus viminalis (assembly GCA_025469195.1). NCBI lineage: Eukaryota > Metazoa > Arthropoda > Insecta > Hemiptera > Aphididae > Chaitophorus > Chaitophorus viminalis. Next base: position 24,476 of record JAIPRK010001421.1, read on the forward strand.
GCTCCGGGCGGCAGACGCTGTCAGATGATAACAGCACGACACGGGCTCGGCTGTAGCCGTGAACACGGGTCACTGGCACGGACAAAGATAGACGACGTCATTGGCCCGTTGTCCAACGATCAGTCGCTGGATATCTGGGACATAATATTATTATTATAAAGATAAGAAGCAACCAGACGCATTTGGAGAACGGCGATTGATCGTACCAACAACGCGTACGAGGTATAACGTATAACGTTGGCAGTGAAGAGTGAAAATTATTGCGGCCCGTGGCGTGTAAATTGTGCAATAATATTATTATTGTCGTTTTCCAAGCCCGCGCCGCGCCGACAAACCGTACGATGAGCAAACGATTACACCGAGAGCACTGAGGTTGTTGTACGGTTAACCACGCGAACCGTTCGAAACTTATTGACGAAGTGACGAGAGTCACGAGAGTATCGAGAGTCGTCGGTGGGATGCCGGTGGGTTCGGGGTGGTCTTTAGTCGGCGGTATTCAACTGGACTACGGGGTCTGGTGAAAGTGGTGGTGGGAGAAAATACGCCTGCTGATCGCTTCTTGTGAGGTACTGGCAAGACCTTTTGGAAGAAAAAAAAATAAAACAAGAGAAAAGATACCGGTGGTAAATCAATGATCTCGATCGTCTGCAAATATGTACCTAATTATGTTACTGAAAACTATAAATTATGACACATTTATATAGTGATATATTTATTTCCTTGTAAAATGTATTAATTACAAAATATTATTCCGGCGTCCGGTTTATTTTCGAATGTTGGAATTTTAATTTTCAATGTTCACTTTTTCATTAAATTAACACACCTATAATTACTTTCCTGCGATGAGTTCGAATATTATAAGTTATAACAAGTAATTTAATTAAAGTTACCTACTAAATTTTTTATGGTTTTACCCGACGCTTTTGAAAAGTATTGTAAATGTTTAATTTTTGACTTGCCAAAGTACGATCTACAATCGCTGTTCTTTAGAAAAGTTGCTGTATAAGTTACAGTGCTCGACTTGAGGGGAGACACACAGAGGGACGTAGTACCCCAACTAATTATTCAGAAATTTCAGCGTACCACAACTTTTATTTTTAAAGGGAACGCACGGAACGCAGAATCATGCAATCATTCTGAATTTTTATCGAAATTCACGTTTGTTATTATATTTTTTTTTTATAAGTTCAAAATATAGTATATTAAATAATATTTAGAGTAATTTTTTTTTAGATTCTGAATGGAGTGATGAAATCTATTGGTTTTACACTATTGTGTATTTTTTTGTCTGTCATCACGTTTTGGGGCAGTGAAAATGCTTCGATTTCCTCAAACAACAACTTTTCTGAAAGAAAGTGAATGTAGATGGTACTTGGGCAAGTCTAAAATCAAACTTTTTCAAAAATGTCGAAAAACCAATAAAATAAATTACAAAATACGGGAATTTTTACGCAAAACTACTTTTTGCCAAAATACATATTTTTTAAAACGCTCTAACTCAAAAACTAAATATTGAAAATACTTGAAATTTTTACCAAATGTTTATGTTGGCGTTCTCTATGCATAATTAAGTTTTCAAAGTATTTTGACATTTTTTGGAATTACTCATAAATAATTTCAATTTTCAATTTTTCTAGGTTTTTTATTTTTTTTCGAAATATCAATAAAACTATTTCGGCTGGATAAAAACTCTTGAAAATTTAACGCAAGGTTTATTATAAGTTATAATTATCACAGTTAAAATAAATTGAAAACCGTTCTACACAATTTTATTAATAAGCCCATAAAATCCAAATTTGTATAAAATATATCAAAATCACGATAATTTACAAGTTATTTTGTAGTTAAAAATTTATAAAATGTTTTCTATTGATACTTAAGGATCAAAACGTTTACTCAAGGTTATCCATAAGTTATTATTCAAATCTATAGGTAACAACAATTTTTACCGGGCTTTAAAGGGGAATTTTTATGACTGCAATTTAAATTTTGCATAAAATAACTTTTTATCTTTAAACAATTTTAAATATTTGTTATAATTCAGAAAGTATTAGTCGCAAAAACTCGAAACTTTTACCAGTTGTTTAGATTGGCATTTTCTTTTGGTCATTATTTTTGAAAAATAATATACTAATATTTAAGCAATATATAGGCATTTTAAATGTTTGATTTTTTCCTTTTTTTTCGATAATTGTTGATAAAAAAAAATTTGGCTGAAACAAAATACTTGAAATATTTATAGAAGAATTTAATTATTGAGATTATTCATAAATATTTTTTATATGATAATAAGAGGGGGAATAAGGGGTACCCACGGCTTGATAACGTTTAACAAGTGATATGGACGCTCCTTTTTTAAAAGTTAATAGAGTCCCCTACTTTAATTTTTCCAAGTCGAGCACTGATAAGTTATATATCTATACATTTCTTGAAATCATAATAATGTACCAAACTACCAAATGTACATCGATTACAGTTCATGAATGTCAGAACGTTTCAAAAAATGATACCCAATATAATGGTTGGTTCAGAGTAACATTGTATTGTAACTCATTGTCATCCAAATGTTGACAGATTGCGTATTTCCATCAGTTCATGTTTATAATTTTTAATTAATAATCAATATACTTTTTGATTCTGAACGGAGTGATGATTGTATTGATTGAGTGTATTTTTAATATTATTGTGTTTGACAATCTGTCATCAACATTTTAGAGAAGTAAAAATGGTTCGATTTCCTTATATTACGAATGATTATTGCCATTTTGAAAAATTTGAATTGTATGGTCTCATAAAAAACATTTGTGTCACACGATTTTTTTTTCATTACGATAAGTACAACTTATAATAAATCTTTTAATTGGTGCGGAATGCGGATCAACCATTTTGAAAAAAAAACCGGATGGGCCTCGCTTTACTATAAAGTAGAGGGTGGAGTGTACCTTAATAGTAAACCCTGTGTTAAATGTTCAAAAGATTTTGGACAGCCAAATTTTTTTAATATATACTAAAAAAAAAAAAGAACCAGATAAATGACCTCGTTCATAAGATAGGTCATCTGGTCATTACAATAGATTTGTTAAATTTAAATGCAATGATAGGTATCATTATCATTGTATACGAATAACGATTCTGAACGGAGACGATATGTTGGTCTAGAATAGGTATATTATATAATATATTATGTAATATTTAAATTGAAATATTATGTCAATATTTGCTTTTCAAACGCTTATATAAAAGAAAAAATTGTGCTTGAGGATTTGAATAATTTTAAAATGACAGTAACAAGTTCTGTGGAATCTTTTACTACATTTTCAAGTATTTTGTACAAGCTAATTTTTTTTATAAATAATTATAAAAAAAATCGAATATTTCAAACGCCTTTAAGTTACTTAAAAATCAGTGTATTTTGAAAAAAAAAATGACTTGGAAAAAATGCCAATCTATACAACTGGTACCTAAAGGTTTCGAGTTTCTGCTACTTATATTTTTTCAATAATAACAAATATTTAATATCTTTAGAAGAAAAATTGTTATTTTATGCAATTTCGTAAAAATTTAAATTTCAGTCATAAAAAATTTTCCTTAAAGTTCGGTAAAAATTTTTTTAAAGTTATTTGAAGAATAAATTATGAATAACTTTGTGTTAAAATTTTGAATTTTAAGTATAAATAAAAAAAAATTTATGAATTTTTAACTACAAAATAATTTGCAAATAATCACGTATTTAACATATTTCATACGAATTTGGACTTTATGGGATTATAAAAAAAATTTATTACATAATTATAACTTATATTGAACCTTGCATTAAATTGTCAAGAGTTTTTAACCAGCTAAATTTTTTTTATCGATATTTCAAAAAAAAAAAATTTAGAAAAATCGAATATTTGAATTCAAAATTGTCTATGAATAGGTCAAAAAAAGTCAAGATACATTGAAAACTTAACCATCTATAGAAAAAGCTTATATAAACATTTGTTGAAAACTTCAAGTACCTATTTGCGTTTTTTGGTTTTTGAGTTTTTGTTAAAACGTAGTTTTGCATAAAATTTCCCATTTTTTCGTAATTTCTTTTTATCGTTTTTTTCGACGCTTTTTAAAAGTATTTAAATTAAATATAAAATAATAGATTTTAAAGTGTGATTTTTGATTTGCCCAAGTACCATCTACATTTTAGAAAAGTAGCTGTTTGAGGAGATCAAAGCATTTTTACTGCCCCAAAACAGATATAAAAACACATCATTGTAAAATCAATAGATTCCATCATTCCGTTCAAAATCTAAGAGATACACAAACACAGGTAAAAATATTAACACAAAAACATCTATACACCACATACGTATGACAGATATATTTATATATAATGCACAATGATCGTTTATAAGTAATTTGGAAAAATAATTGTTTATAAAGTTGAATTCAGCTTATAAACAATTGATAAATTGTCGACATTATTTATCAACCATGTGAAAGCCAATACCAGGATTAAAGATGTCAAAACACTCAGTTTATTTCTAGTTTCTATTTTTCAAAATAATTAGTAGAAAAGGCTCATTCACATAAATAGGTTCTCAAAAAGTGTTTCAGAATCATGAAAGTATTGCATCATATTGAATTAAATGCTGGATAGTCTTGCCAAACAATTATCCAGATATACACCAATGGTATGATTTTAAATCATTACCTAATCGTTCTTATTTAACCAGAAATATAGAAGTTTATAGAATAATATAAAAATCTTAATGTTGTTGCGAATCGGCATAAATTTAAAAATGCACATGTTATAGATCATTTTTTCATATTGCCTATTGAATAATTTGATTTTTTTTTTTTAATACATTTAATACATTTTAAGGTTTTGGATTAAAATTGACACCAATATTATCATCTAAAATATGTTGTTATTTGGAAATAAATACTTACATTAGAAAAAAAATGTTTATAAATATATCTAAAAATAATATCTAAATACATATTTAGTTAGAATAAAATTAGGTTTTAGTTAAGTACATATTCTGTACAAATTATCTAATCATTCTGATAAAGATATGTTCAACAAATTACAATAGCTTTTTTTTAACTTCTCAATAATTTTTTCTGAATACCTCGAATGACAATAAAACCATGTTTAGACTTGTAGAATAAAAAGGATCAGTAAATACTCAACATTAATGCTTTAAGTCATTTAAAGGAATAATAGTTAGCACTGTAAGTAGTAAATTATCAAACAATTTAATATTGCATGTTTAAAATTAATTATTATTTACTGTAATAGAATGAAAGTTAATATCAAATATACTCAAATTAATTTCAAAAAATTCTTGTAATATAAAGTACACATTTATTTTTGGATTATGGAACCTTCTTTTATTACATTTGAAATATTTGACGTAAAAAAATACTACGGCTGTAATAAATAATAAATACATAGTTTTGTAAATAGTCTAATAAATATTTTTTGTTACTACGCGTTTCATGATGATAAAAATTTATTAGAATGTTAATTAGAAAAATAACTTCTATTTTGATAAGTAACAAGTAAAATGTAAAAGAATATGTGTTAACACCCTAGTTACATTACATACTGAATGCATTTACATAAAACTAGTTAATTGACCTTAAATTTAGAATTTTCACTGAATATGATTCTATCAGTCAATATATAAGGACATATTTGACACTATTTTCTTATGTTTATTGATTATCTTCAATCATAAATCATTTAAAAATTCATTTTTTATTATTAACACTTTAAACTAAATCAAAAGTTATAACAAAATTTAAATATATATAATAAATACATTATACATGGATAGTTATCAAAATTAAAGTATTTCAGATTATTCTTATAATTTAAAATTAAATATGATGCATAATTTTTATATGCCTTCGTAAATGTGCTTTAGAAACAAATAATTTAAAGCATATATCACATTGATGACCTAGACCATTATGTCTCTTCAAGTGCATATCGCGATATATTTTTGTGCTGAATTTTTTATTACACAGATTACACTCAAATTTTTCTGGTGGTATTAAAAGCTCAAGGTCTCCTGGATGCATATTCTTTTTATGTGTGTCACAATGAGTTTTACACTTGAATGTTCGCCCACAATGTTCACACATGAATGGCCGTTCATCTGTATGACACAACTGATGTTTATTTAAAGCTGCATTGGTGGAAAAACTTTTGCCACAAATTTGGCACATAAAATGTTTGCCCTTGTGGCGGCTACTTTACAACAAAAAACCAAAAATTAGACCAAGTTATAATATTTTATACACATTTCATAAGATATATTTTATTTAATAACATACTTGACATGTAACGTTAAATATTCTTTAAAAGAAAATGCTTTATCACAGACTGAACATTTGAATGGTTTTTCTATTGAGTCTCCATTATGAACTATCATCCTGTGACGATTTAGATGATGTTTGTAGGTAAAACATTTGGAACACTGAATGCATCTGAATAAAATATTATATTAATTTAAATTTAAGAGTTATCAGTAAATATGTTCAAATTATTAAACTATAATTTTCTTCCTTCTATTGATCTAAAAATTATTATTACTGATTCTTAAGTTCATAAAAATGTACAATAATTTTTTTTTTATGTAAATAATCGTCATACAACAAATACTTTAAAAACCAGAAGTAGAAATAAAATAAAATGTACATCATTGTTTTTATTTGTGGTAAGTAGATTGTGATTGTGGCAATCTAACATAACAGAGATTTCAACATGTATTTTGGAAATGTATTTTTTTTCCCAAGAGAGTGTCACGTCTGTATGTGTTGTCTCCGTCTTACAAACGTACAACATAGCAAATAGGTGTTTAGTACAACTAATTTTTTTTTTTTGTAAGCTTTAATATTAAGAGTAATTTGATATAATTTAACTTTTGAGAAGATACATATAATATACTTTTAAGTTTGATAATTTCAAATCACTCTAATATTAAAGCTAATAATACAAAATTAGTTCTACTGAACACAGATTTACTAAGTTGTATATTTGTAAGACGAAGACAACACAGGTAGATGTGATACCCTCTTAAATTAAAAACAATTATTTTAATCAATCAATCAACAAATTTTCAAAAATGAGTACTTTTTGAAATTAAAAACTAAAATTAAGGACATTTCAAGACACTTCCCTGGCTGCCATCATAAAGTTATAAAATATGTTTTCAGTTATTAACATAGTTTAATAAAAGCCAAAAAGTAGAAATTCATACTTAGTGGGACATAAAATTACATTATATTGGAGTTACATTTTTTAAAAATGTTAAATATCTTAAAAATCTTAAACTGCTGCAATTTTATTTGAATGTTTTTTTTTATTCTCAGAGTTTTTAACATATTTAAGACATAATGTTATAATGTTGATACTTATTTTTTAGCACATTCGCAATCATATTTGAATGAAGATATTAATTACTCATTACAATTTACAATTAATATGCAGATGTTTTAAATTTTTGAAGCAATTCTGGGTATAAAAACTATTTAAAAATAAGTTTAGAATATTAATTGGCATTTCAGCATAAAATCAGTAACTCAAGGAAGCCTATTGTTCTCAACAGCAGTTTTATAGAAGTCATTTTTTATAGAACAATTAAATAGTATAATATATAAATATGTAATATAAAAAATTAAAAATATCTGTAATTATTGTTTTGATAATAATAATATCTAAAAATTCAACTATTCTATAACTTTTTTATCTACTTGTGTGGTTTATTATTTGTGTGCTTTCGTCGGTGGTCATCCATGATGTGCTTGCGATTGAACTCGGCATGACAAATTTCACATTGATAAGGAGCAGCATTATTATGTTTTTTCTTCATATGTCTCCCAATTCTTGAATAACTTACTATAATCAAGCATATCCGACACATAGTATAACTTATACGTATTTTATCTGATAATGTTGTCTGCTGTTGCTTATTTATAATTTTCCTATCTTCTAATAGTGCTCTAAATAGTTGTAATTATAAAAGTAAGAAAATATTTAATTTAAAATAGGTAATGTACAAAAAAAAAAAAAAACATTTACTTGTTTTCTACACCAATATTTTGGTCTTCGGTAGTAATTGAGTTTAATTCTGATGGAACTTGATCACTGTATGCATCATCAACATCATTCAATTCCTCGAATAATTGATCTAATTGTTCAGGTGGTCTTGTCGGGCTGTATTCTATTTTACACTCTGGTACTTCAAAATCTGAATCATCAAGATTACTAAGACCAATATGTTTAACCAAATGGGTTCTTAAGCCATTTGAATGAGGAAAACCAACATCACAATAAGGACACAAGTACTTCCTACTAACACTGTAATGAGTTTCCATATGCGTTTCTAAGTCTTTTTTGTGAGTAAAGTCTTTGAAACAATGTTCACAAGTGTGTGAATAAATAGGTTTATGTACATGTAATTCATGAGCATGCAGATGTTGTTTAGTATCAAACTTCAAATCACACTTGAAACAATTATATTGTAGTTGATTAACTTTGTTTTTATTTAAGTCATTTTGGTGAACAGTTCTTATGTGTTTACCGAGATCTGGAAATACTGAATGACACATGATGCATTCGCCTTGAAAAATAACTTTTCGCTTTTTAGAAGATTTCAAAATAGGTCTGGATTGTTGGACAACATGATTTTTAGTGTTTATTTCATTTGCAATGTTTTCACAATTTTTAACTTCATTTACATGATTAATTTCACTGGAAATTGAAAATATTATTAATGTAAATATTTTAGAATGAATAAAGTATAATTCAAGACTACCTTTTTTCTTCCGGGGTAATTATATTTTTATTCAACTCATTATGAGTTTTTTGATGATGCAACAAATCTTCATGTTCTGTATATATTTCATTACATTCCATGCACATAAATAAATTTTGTCCATTCTGAATACGCTTAAGTAAATGATGTGATAATTTGATTGTGAGTACCCCATTTTCATGATCTTTTGATATTTTGTTATTCGTAGACTTAATACAAGATACCTCTTGTGAGTCTTTAACTAATTTAAGTTCGATAGGTACACATTTTGGTAGCCTATAAAAAAAAATATATACATAAACAATATAACTATTTAACAAATATACAGTTATATTAATGAATGCAAGATAATTCCAAATTGTTTCTACCATATATTATTTACAAATAATAATGAAATAATATTAAAAAATTAGATGGTTAATTTTATTTATGACGGTTAATGTCAAAAAAAAAAAATTCAATTTAAATGTAATATATAAAAAACAAATTATTTAAAAATAAAACAAATAAAAACAAAGTTGTATTTGTAGAACAATTTCCAACAAGAATAATTTGATTTAAAAGAAGATGACTTAGAGAAAATTTATTTTCTATTTATTTTATTTAGTATATCATGGTATATGGTATAAATTCTGTAACCCGGAGGTAAATGACACCATGACAAAAAATAGTAATTTAACAGGAAGTCAAATTTTCAATTACGAAGTGTTCTTAACCTATGGTTTTATTTTCCATCTCCCTATTTTCAATAATTTTGATAACTGGACATAGTGCCTTATACCTTTATATAGAGCGAAAAATGTACAAGAACATGAAGCTAGCTGAATTTCTTCAAAAATGGACATGGTATTCTTTACATCCGGGGTATAGAATTGTTAGGTCTCATTTTTCATCAACAGTACTCAAGAAAAAACTGATAAAAATCCTAAGACATAACAATAACTTTTTAAATAATTTAAAAAATAAATATTGATCATTAAGAGCATTTTGTTGTAATGTAGAGAAATAAAAATAAAAAATAAGAATGTTCAGTATTTAAATAATTAAATATTAAAAAGAGTAAGTTACGCTTTAAAATTCATGTATCATCATATCAAAGAGTATCCTTTATACCAATAGAATTAGAAATACAGAAGATTAATTGAATCATTTTAAGTGAACATTGAGTTTTTTTTATAATCAGCATTTTTATAAATGACTTGAAATATTTCGAAAATGTAAATGGAAGTGAATATTTATTATTTCAGATTTAACAGTTTACTTACATATCTTGACATTTACTATTGAAAGATGTATTTGATACATCATTTGAATGTCTTTGTGGAGCAGTAGCAATTTTTACATCATTCGTTATCTTTGGTTTTATTGGTCGGTTAATTGATTTATTTCCAATGTTAACACTTTGTACAGATAAATTATTTTTTGATCTAAAAATTATAATATAGATAATACAGCAATAAATAATAATAGTAATATAATCAATACTAACATTTGAATATTTGAATGTAGAGGAAAAGAGTCTGAGATAATATAAACATTTGAATTCTGTACATTAGGAATACAGTTTGATTTTGATATTGTTTCATTATTAATAGTATTTTGTATTTTAACTAATGGAGTTTTTAATAAAGTAGTTTTATCATCTTTGGCTCTAAAAAACAAAAAAATCTTTAACACAAATAGTATAAATTTTAATATTCAAACATTAAAATCAATACTTACTTAATACTAACTGTTGAAACTTTAGCTAGTAACAGTTTTGTATCTTCACTGTCAGCACAGGTAGTTTTTAAGTATGTATGATCATTTTCAAATGCTATAAACCGACTATCAATTTCCATAATTTTTATCAAAATTAATATTCTTAGTTTTAATTTAGGTATCCTGTATATTCAATAAACATATACTGTAAATTAATACTTGGTTGCAATAGATGAATTTACATTTCGATTTATAAATTTATGCATTAGCTTTTTAGTTAATATAACTAATCTTCATATTTATTTGATACTGATACGATATAATGTGATTCACAATAAATATTAATCAAAATTAAATTCATATGTTACCGTAATAACAAAAAACTTAGGATCTAACTAGGTTTAAATACAATGAAATCAGAAATACTGAAAAGATATAATAGGTATGAACACTATGAACTATAAATTAAATAAAACATTCAACAGACTAGGAATTCTGTTCTGTTGGTATGATCACACATTAACGCTACAGTATGATACGTTATTCTGTGATGATACTGTGGTCTATGATAATTGATAATATTATTTTCATGTAAAGATAAAATACAGGTTGTCCAACGAGCCATGTTCACAGATATAGCATAATAATATTATGTAGCAGATAGTATAATCACAGACTATATGAATATATTAGTCTGTGGTATAATCTGCGAGGCCAATCATAAAATTAATATTATGTTATTATGTATTTACATAATTTATAATATTATATTGCAAAAATAATTATATTCATGTATAATTTATCATACATCTTAATTCGTGATCATTGGTTATACAAAACTGTTCTATAATCAATGATTTGTATTTAATTTTAAATTTCTTACCAACTTTTGAAATTTATATACAAATGTGGAAATTAATTAGGGCGATTTAAATCGACCTGTTGGAATAAAAAATGAATGCAAACTATTAATCAAAGAGGGTACACAGAACACACTTCATATTTAATTCCAAAATAAACATTGAATACTTAATTTCAATAAAATTTAAAACTGAAACGTATATTTAATTCATACGTTTTATATTTATTATGACATATTGCTTGTATTAGCGTTTAACAGTTTCATTCTATTTGATTTTTGAGCAAAGTTGAGAAATATTTTTCTTTTATGTTTTTTTTTTTTTATTTGTATAATTTAATATTTATTTGTTTATGCAAATAAAATACCCAAAAGTTAACTTTTTTTTTAAAAAACTATAATCTTTGGGAAATGTTACTCCTATTAAGATTACTATAAACATAAATTATAGAAATATCTGTTTTTATTTTTAATATAATCCTTTATTATTTTAACAATATAAAAATCACTTGATCATATTAAATTGTAATCAGAAGTAAGCTATTATATTTTTGTAAAAATGTGACCTCAATATTGTACCATAAATAATATTGTTATCAAACATAAAAACAGTATATCCAATTCCAATACAAGCCGGTAGTACTATTAGTGCACAAAGATCTTTAATTATGATGTGTATACTACAAAGTACATAGCCATTAGCCAGAATATATTAACCAATCAAGTCCTCTCGACTAAATACTTACTTGGTCAAATGAGAAAATAGTATCAACCCACTATGTTATTAAAATAGAATTTTTTTTTTGCAAGATAATTGGCAGAATCACAAATGGTTGCAATAGTCATATTTTGTTTTGAAATGTATGACCTCATTTATACAATATAAGAACCTGAATAAATTGATGAAATATACAAATTATAACTCACTACGCACATTAAAACAAAATATTAATCAATTGCAACAGTATTATGAAGAAATATATTTGATAATATTATTGAATTAGTATTATAATTACCCTATAAATTTACTAGTATGAATATTTAATATTAATTTTAAATTGTTTTGATCGTAATTTATATTAAATATAGAAAAATAATGCATAATTTAGAGACACAAAATATTATATTTTTGAATGTTTATATTAAGGATACAAAGAATTTTTTCATACATAATATTCTATAACAGATGACAATGTAAAAACAATTGGTTGATTTTATTTGTACTATAGGTTTGGAAAAAAAAGAAAAGATTTTGTACACTGTATTAAATTAGTATAGTATATTATCATGTAGTGTTACAAATGTGTAGTCAATTTTATTTTAAAGAAACATTCAATTGGTGTATATCAGTAATAAAATTAACAAACGACCAAACTGTTAATAGAAAAAAAAATTGAAATTATAAGTAAAAACAATGTTCAGAACGATTAGCGATCAATCAAAATATTATGTAAAAGAAAAAATATATAATAAATACAAGAAAATCAACTACATTTTTAATTACATTTATAAATAATAATCTTTAATAATTTATAATTTTTTTCTTTATTTATGAAATATTCTATTTAATTGATTGGATGTTGAAACACTATTCAATGACAGACGGACAGGCAATAAAAACCAATACGAGATACCTAATAAATAAATAATATTGCATTCATACAAAAATACGCACGCGGAACAAAACGGACACTCGGAAACAACTTTATGCTTTTTCATTTTATAAACAAATATTATATACACGTTAAATATTTAACAAATATTATTTGATAATCAGTCAGTCATACGAGCCGAGTAAATGAGCTCAATCATTGTAAACTAATGTAAATTAAAAAAAAATTTCTTACTTAACTTAAAAATCCGTACACTAGTAGGAATACGAATACAGAGTAGCACATTTACTCATTCAGTTATACAAAATCACAGACACGTTTTGGTTCCATTTATACTATAAATTACGTAGGCACTAAATAAAGACAATCATACGAGAAGACAAACGATCGATAGAGTCTCACGTTTAAAATTAAATACATTTTACATTGCAAGGGTCTTGATTTTTTGAAGTTCTTTTGCTGACCAGCGTGCTAGACTTTTGGCAGTTACATCTGAGGATTGACGTCCTTTGTAAAGAAGTTCATGTACTTCTCCATTATCTAGAACTGGACATGCTTTAGCACCAAAAGCAGTACACAAATCTCCAACAAGACCACAGCAGCTCTTTAATATACCTGGATGTGCATTGGGATCAGAGCAAATAGATATCATATATTGAACCATAAATGTTAAGTGTCCTTCCAATAAATAAACATCTTGATTGGGTGTATACCCTTCACCTTTCAATCCTTGTACAATACCAACATAAGCAGCCAATACGCCTTCACGAAGTTCATTCAGATAATCAACAATTTCTGCATCATTGGGATCTAACTGAAGTTGAGCTACTTGAATTAACGCGTTCAAAACATGATCTAAGTACTTCTTGAACTCTGAACCAATTCCAAGAGCTATATCTCCAAATGCAGACAGTATTTGTGGTTTTAAATTTCGATTAACAGTATTATTACTCAATGTTTCAAAAAGTAATGCAAAAATTTGATCGCAATGGGGTGCTAAGTCTTCACGAAGGGCTCGTGACAGATCACCAACTAAGCCAATAGCAGCTAGACACACTTGAAATTCCATATTGTTTTGTAAGCCAATGAATAAGTATGTCTTGAAATATTCCATATATTTATTGAATCCTTTTCCAAGATTTTCAACTAAAGGACTTACTGCCATTAATGCATCTTCTTGTAAGCCACTATCTTTGCTAGTACTCAACATTACTAAAAGGGCATTCATTATGGCATCAGCAATTTTTTCTACATCTTCTCCACTCATTTTTCTTATAACACTTTGTAATGTTGCACACAAAAGTCCTTGCATGTCCAAACAATCTTCATTCATAGATTGTAAAGTAATAATTTGGTTTAACCGACTAAGTACAATTAATGTTGTACTTTTAACAGTTTCATAACAATCACTTGGTGCACACTTGATCATATCCATCAGTGCTTCATAAGCGGCAGATCTTAAATTTGATCTCATTCCATCACCTCTTTCTGTAGTTTCAAGTAGGCCTTGAACAATATAATCAAAATATGGACTTAAAACATTCATATCTTCTCCAGTAGCTTGGGCAAGACTACTGAAAGCCCAACAAATATTTGTGGCGACACGAGGTTCAGATTTTAGACCTTTAATGAATACTCCAAGTACATCACTTAAACAAGGAGAATTGATAATTAAATCAGGTACGAATTCAAATATACGACCAAATGTCCAAGCAGAAGTATCTTGAACAGCAACACTAGAATCATACATTAAATGTATAAGTACCGGAATATTAGGTTCTAATAGGGATTTCAATGCAATTGGGTCAAGACCACCAAGAATAGATCCAAGTGTCATAACTGATGCATCTCTATAACGCCAATCTGGATTGCTGATATTAGCATTTATGAATGGAATTACATGTTGTACAATATTGCTCTGACAACAAGTAGCTAGTAACATTATACAGACACCAGCTGATTTGCACGGATTCCAGTCATCATCGTCGTCACCCTCTTCTTGTTTAGTTAATTTTTCCATTAAAACCGGTATTATAAATTCTAATGCACCTTCAGCGTACAACATAAGTTTTTTATCATTAGTTTGTTCTTGACATTGTCTTTCATACACTATTTCAGCCTCTTCTTCGGCAATACTAGACCAAAATTCAATACCCTGTAGTGCTTCTTCATCCATTTCTGATTTAATCGCATGTAGAGTGATTGGAAATAGAGTAGTCATGTATAGTTCCATGTGTTCATAATAGAGAGAGACAATTTTAACAAGACACTGCAGTGCAGCGACTTTAATTTGAGTGTCCGTGGACTGAGTAGCTTTACATACAACTTCCATGATGTAGTCACGTTCATTCTTCTTTTCAAAATTTCCTTTAGTAAATTCTAATGAATTGTAAAGAGCAGTAGTAGCAGCCAAACAAACATGACTATTCTGTTGGGTCATACCATGAACAATAGCTGTAAGAACTGTATTGGACTCTGTCTTCAATACATCACGATCAGTTTCAGCACATATATAACCTATTGTTTCTAAAGATGCCTCTCTGAGAACATCTGTAGAACTAGGATCAGTGACATTTGATGCTAGTGATGCAATAAGACCTGGCCAAAGACTTAAGGGTAACTCGATAATAGCAACATTAGCAACACATTGAGCGGCAGAACTAGGCCGACTTTCTGTACCAAGCGCTTTGAATATATTATCTTTGATGAAATAACGATCTCGTTCTGGAAAAGACAACCATCGTTGTTTCATTTGAACTTTAACTGCTTCATCTTTAGATGTTATATGATTTTTGATTTGAAGGCCAGCAGCAATACGAGCGACCGGATTGTTGACTGAGTAAAGTAAGACATTCGATAAAGTTTTAAGAAAACCAGGAAGATTGGTTTGCGCCGCATGTTCTAGGTATTTCTGTATTTGATTTAATTCTTCTTTGTCGTTGGAAATCGTACGCTCCAAAAGGTTGGTAATTTGAACTACTTCTTCATCACTCATGTTGGTAAATGTCCTTGACAAGCGCGTGTAAAGTGTTCGCAAATAATATATTTAAATAAAAAAATTAGAATCTTACCTATTTACTCGTAGAGTAGCAATAAAATCTTACACAACTTTAAACTATACACCTGATCTAATACCAGAGAAGCTAATGTGCATTGTGCTTTTAACCCGGGTTTTGAAAGAAAAAAAAATTAATCACAAAAACTCACTAGAAAAGCCGTTTCTCTTGTTCGATAAACGTTATCACAAATACCATGGATGGCGTGCAGGAAAAAAATCAAGCAAAAATTTTTTTTACGTAATTTGATTTCATAAAATTATTGAATGTATTTTAACGCAAATAATTTAACATAAATATGATATTTTAATTATATATAGAATTAATATACATCTTTTATTTAATAAAGTGATCCACCGAACGCCAGACGATTGACCACCATATTGTTTACAATAATATTTGAGGTTAAATTTAAAAAGACCGGGAAAATGTTTTCTTTTGTAATGCAATTGTGATGAATAACACAATAATATACTTACTTAATAGTTAATGCATTATTATTAATTATTAATATTATATTAATACTAACGATAAAAAAAAAATGGTGATAATGTCGATTCATTATTATTACAAACGCACACGTCATGACCTACGAGTGCGATTATAATTTAATTAATAATTTTCGTGAAACTCGCAAGTACGGTTTTATTTGAAATTGTCTGTTAAGGGCATTGCGGTACTTTTATCGATCTCGCAAAAATGTCAAGAACAGTTTTGTTGTTTTTAACATTTCTACTTCACATCGGTCGAAGTGTTATTTTAAATAAACAATTTTTTTACGAGAATTTAGTGCGAAAATTGAAAAACCTTTTCAAAATGATTTGACTTATTATTTAATTAGGTATTTCGGAACTCAAACATTGCTCCATTTTGACGATTTAAATTCAACCGAGAAGAGGTATTTAAATTTTAAATTATATCGTGAATCGCGGTTGTTAGACGTAAAGTAAAGTTATTTTTCTAATAACACAGATAAGAAATGTGGAATATACACAATACATACACACAAACACTATTGATATCTATAATTTAATACTCCCACAAAGGCAAACCTTAGCCGCATGTCCGTATGCGATGGATACATTTTGTACACATAATAAACAAAACGAATATTGTTTCGTCAAACATGAATGTTAACATTGTATCCATTAACTACGGGTAGTTCTCCTCGCACTGCTTACAGATGTTTTACAAAAACTTATTAAACCATGAATATTATCAGTGATAATTTATCACGCTTTTAATTTTATATTATTCATAAATTAATTATACTGGCTATTATTATATTATTCTCGATTTAATTGGATTATAGCTGGCTTATATACACTTAAATTTCGTGACGTATTGTTAATTATTCATAATCGTTGTCTATATTTTCACATTGTAGTTCTTATTATTAGGGTGCACATATTGTTATTGTTCTTTTAAGTAGGTACCTATTATATCATATCATATCATGTAACCCTTACATATTAATTATTATACATATAGATACATACTTCTGCAATTTGTTGAGCTTAATAGTTTATACCATTGATTAAATATATACATGTATATTTATATTAAATATTTAATCAATGTTTATATTAAAGCTATGTAAAAAAAAAACTACTGGTAGGTAGTTGTCAAGATTGTTTTGCAAATGGCTGTAGTCTGTGTACTTATCAATTGTTTGGTTAGCAATTATTGTTTTGTGCGACACATCACAAAATAGCTAAATTATTGTAGAATTTCGACAAACGAATTAATATTTTGGTAAAATGATTTTTATGAACTTATTTGACGTTTACCACATTTTTTTCTTTATAAAATTGAAGTATTGCTCCATAAACCGCGCAATAAATGTTTGTGATGACTGATGAGCATCACCTGGTACTAACTTCACTATTAGAGACCTATTTGGGTATAAACGTATACATATTTCGAGTCAAATAAATTTTTATAAATAATTTATTCAATGTTTAAAAACATACGATTGAGAAAAAAATACGAGGTCGCACGAAAAATTGACAATTGTAAAATCATAAGATAATCGTTGAGAAATTGAATGATTAAGATTAGAACATTATTGTCATTCAGTCAATTTTGGTTTTTGATTCATGGTTAAATGATTAAAATGACTCGAAAAAAAATTTGGTAATAAAAATATTTTTATAATATTTTTTATAAAAGAAAATCAATTTGTATTGCGCACACTAAGAGAAATAACATTTTTAAAATAATCAAAAAATGTTTACTTCTGACTTTTGTGGTCCTTGTTTCCTCCCGAAAATTCCAATATCAATCCGAGGTCACTGGACTAAAATACTTTTTGTTACCTTTGAAAGGAAACTCATTTTATTGTACCTACTTGATTATCCATATCGTTACGTAAATATTACAATAATAATGAATAATATAAAATATATCATAAGACTCAACAAAAGTCGTAAATAGGCAACTAAACATTCATCACAGCTAAAACACGTCTAATATTTTATACGTGTATGTATACTGTATATTTTATAGTTGGTTTGATATACGATAGTTGTTGTCTACTGTATGCGCCGTGCCATTAATTTTATAGTAATAATAATAATAATAATAATAATAGTAATATAATTTATTGGCCATATGTAATTACATTTAAGTATAGTTATAATAAAATTACTTGAAGTATAATGGTCCAACTCACCACTGGGGATTAATATTATAGTTTTCGTTTCCCAGGGTTTAATTTGTCAGTTATGAATTTATGATATGATTAAATGAATTATGAATGCAAATAATACCTAATTGAAAGTTGTAATTAATCAAGATATGCTGTAATATAGCAGTGATTTTTTGCATCATAAAACAAGACTACCGATCAAATACTCGAAGTTTCAGCAATTCTGGCTAGTCAATTTTTTTCCATTATTACCCTTTTTCTCTTTTTAACCCCGTTAGAGGGTTGAACTGTAAAAATCTTATCTTAGTGGGTGTCTACATCATGAAACGAAACTTCGGACTAAATTTCATACTCATAGCTTTCCGATGTTTTCTATTTTTATCGGATTTTCAAAAATCCTTTCTTAGACTACGATATATTAGTTATTTAATTGTTATTTTGGTTGTCGCTGCGGCTCGCAAAATTTACCGTATACTTTATATCCATCATCATAGAATCAATATAAAATAAACAAAAGGTTATCCTTCAGGTAACCGGTTAGTGAAAAAATTTCACTATTTGAAGTTGAGCCGAGTCAAACTGGTATCGACTATTAAAAATGCGGATGCCTACTACGTTACATTATCTATCCGGTGCATCCGAGTTGGGTCCCGAATACTAGGGGCTAATCGCAGGTAGTGTACTAGTTGGGTCCCGGATTTTAAAAGGTGCTATATTAGTTGGGTTCCGGATTTTTTAAGGGTACTATACTAATTGGATCCCGAATTATTATAGGTATTCCACTAGTTCTTGAATATTTTTTGGTAAGTACTATACACTATACTAACATTTTAAAATATTTTTATAACATTATAAATTTATAGCTGACAATATGAATGAAAAAATTGCAGGAATAATCAATCGATTTGATTTTGAAAAATTAATGTCGTATAAATTTTTACCAACACACGTGATTTTTCAAAAAATATTATTTTATTTGTATTTATAATATCATTGTATAATTGTTTTAACATTTTTAATATTTTTAACTTACACCTATATGGCTATATTTATATTATTATATTATATGTACTTGGTTTTTAACCTTTTCAATATTTTTACCAACAAAAAAGTGATTTATTTTTTTATAAAATTCTAATAACTTATATTTTTAAAACATTTTTAACCATACCTATCTAAATATATCTAAATATCTATATATCTATATATCTAAATAGATCATAGACATTCCTGAGTCTGTTAAAATGGGAAGGAAAATATTAGTACAGTGTAGTACTTATTAAAAAATATTCAAGAACTAGTGTTTTAGCTAAAATAATTCAGGATCCAACTAGTGTAGTAACTAAAAATATCCGGGACCCAACTAGTATAGTACCCACAAAAATCCGGGACCGAACTAGTGTAGTACCTAAAATAATTCGGGACCCAACTAGTGTAGCAATTATAAATTTGGGACCCAACTCGGATGCAGCCTATCTATCAGTATGGAAAATTATGGAAAAGACAATACGATACCCAGTACCTACCTATATGTAGCCGTAGCTGCATTACTTATTCACAGTAAAATGAATTATATTTATACATTTATTTTCAATCGATCTTAGAATATTGGTTTGACGATTGATGTTTGCTTTTATTTATCCTTATGGTGTATAGTTCTTCAAGGCTCTGCATACGTATTTGTTCCGGTGTTCTCTATCACTGCTTCCCTTTCCTGTCCGCTATCTTTTCATATATCCTTTCTTCAATATTATTATCGTTATTCGTTACCCAAGTATTATTATTATTATTTACTCTCATTGTCTCTCTCTCTCTCTCTCGCACACACACAAACACACACACACACATTATCTACATTCATGATAAATAGTGAAATAGAAAACGTTTAATTTTTATCGATGTGGATACCACCTATACGGCTATCAGGCTATAAGTTACTGTTCATTGGCCATGAATATCTGTTTTTGTACCTACTACCTATATAGGGTTCTTTCCTGAAACGGTCCAACAGATTAATATATTTCCGTTGAAGTGTGAAATAATCTTTACCACATTAAATGTCGTATACGTTTACGTGTTTTATTATACATTTATATACATTAGGTATATATTTAAATACTTCCCTATTTTATTACAACTCTGTTATGTGATTTATCAAGACTTATTGAAGTCATTATTTTTATAGCATTTATATAATTATTATAAATATTAAATGTTAGATAAAAAACGAAAGGTTATTATTTGCGAATGCGATAAATATATCTACCACGTATATTCTATACGTTATTATATAATAAGAAATAACTAGCATACATATCTTCTTATAAGAAAATCATTTTTTGACGTTAATTATTGAAAAATAATTTTAGAAAGGAACTGCATCCTACAACAGTACAACAAAAACCTACCAGTATAAATAATAATTTACATATCTTTTATAGACTTTTTTTTTATAGCTGCAGCCGGTAGAGATATAGTAAATGTAAATGAACCTAACCAAATACTTGAATTTACGTTAACTTTAACATTATATTTATATATTTTATTCCAAATTAAGTAATATTTCATCTGTGGCAGGTGGACATGGACTCTTAGTGCAAGATCAGACGTTTTTTAAAGGTTGTTCTAATAATTAATAATTTGATACTTATACATACCTATTACCTACTTGGCTTTTGTAAATAACAATTACTATCTTTTACATTGATTAAAAACGATAAATACAGTACACACGTATTATAAGTTACATACCTACTTACCTTCATCTATATTACAAATAATTGTTAGTACAAATGTGTTGCAATTTTTTTCCAACAAACAATACCGACGCATTGAAATTTTATTTTTGAATTTGCTTCCAGAATTGAATATTATTATCATAACCTTGACTGAAATAACGCAGCCGAGCAAAAGACACAATGCTTTTTTTTACTATACATCATAATTTTAATAATAAGCTGGATCCACGGGGTTCACGTTAATGAACAGATGGAGTTTTCAACGCGATAGTAATATTTTTATTTGTACGCTGGTACAGGTGATCGGTAGAATTTAATGTATTTGTGTACATAGTTATATAGATTAAAGTCTTATAAAATAATGCTTTAAGTTGTTGAATTTTATCTACTCTGATATTTACCCAATCGAAGTATTGCAATTTATAAGAAATAGTTATCTGGTTAAAATTTATATCAGCCGAATGCGGGGAGGGGAATGCGCGAGTTGTCGTACATAAAGTCTCCGGTCTTCAAACCATGCGTTACAGCGTGTACCGTGTATAGATGAATCGACAAAAGTTTTAATATGCACAAGATGTTTATTTTTATTTTTACTTAGGATAATCGTTATTATACGATTAATAACTTATTAGTTTCTACGTAATGAGGAGCCGTGCCTTTACGGTATACATTGAACTTGAGTGATCACGGAAACTGGTTGCCAGACGCAACAGAGGCTGTCGTAAACTAAAAAGGCTTTCAGGTGCAATTAAAGTCGACATCGGTATAGAATGTTTAAATACCAGTGCATATACCGGAGTAACGATGCAGCAGTACCTTCACAGCACTCGCATAATATGTATATATGATTCTTGACGATGACGTGCAGCACGTAAAAATAAGCTCTGATAATGTAACGATCTGAGAGCAGGTATTTGACCGTTAAAAAATAAAATTAATAAAGTGAATTAATACCGTGTAAAAATCCAAAATTCTATTACAATTGTAAATTTAGTCGGTCTCCCATGACCGCGGGTTGTGTGCCTATTAAAAGAGAGAGAGAGAGAGAGAGAGAGAGAGAGAGAGAGAGAGAGAGAAAGAGAATGAGAGAGCGAGTGAAGGGGGGAAAAAAAGGAAAAAGGGGTGTACACGAAACCGTTGATCAGGGTCGACGTTATTATTATTACGTATTGTCTGACACCTGTGTCTGTGCGCCGGTCAACAGGTAAAACGGTCGTACACACTATTATCGTACATGTAATGTCGTCATAGCCGTGCGCGCATACAATATAATATATAGGTACAATATTATAGTAGTAGTTGGTCCTCCCCCCCCACGCCAGTCGACTCCGTGGTGTCAGTATCTTTACGGTCGCTGCCGGCAACGATAGTGGAAACGCGCGGCCCCTGTTACAATATGTTGTTCCGTCGTGTGTAACAGGTGGACATCGGTCCGGTTCATCGGGTTACGGGCGTATAGAAAATATCGTCGTACTTTTTGAACTTATTATTACGTACTTTTTTTTTTTTCCAAATACCGATTGAACGCGCAAACTTTCGTTTTCAATCAGCGCGATACAATTATTACGAGTTATTATTATTATTATTATTATTAATACGGATCATCATCTTTGTATAAGACCGGCAGAATACAATATACGATTACGGTTAACGAATCCGCCGCGTGTCTAAAACAATTTTTTATTGCGTCCAACACTATTTACGTTTTGTGCAGTGTTGTTATGTTCTTGAATTGGATTAACGACCATTCCAAAACTGGAGGGTAGCCACATTGATAAAGGTAAGTCGTGCATTCAGGAATTTACACTTAGTTATTATTAATATTTACTACACTACACTAATCAATTCCCAGCGGCCGGTATAAAAATATTACATACATGTGTAGTCGATTTATAATTATCTTGACGTATACCCGCAATACAGGCGAATATTTTTATAAATATATAATATATATTATATTATAATAATTATATTAGCTAAAGCTGATTCTGTAACATATACATCCGAGCGGTTTACCAGTTGTCTGCTTACATATATCTGGTGCACATCACTCGGTCAATAGTTCTGTTCCAAAACTTTAATACACTCACTGTCATGTAATAATACAATAATAACTGTACGGTAAACTTATTTTGTGTGTTGTAATGTTGTAAAAGTTGTACATATATAAGTCTTTGCGAATGAAATAAGCTTGCAGGTTTGTGCCGTAGTGAATTGCATTTCCAGATATAGTTCTCGTTAAATTTTATTACATGAAATTCCGTCGCACGTAAAAAAAAAAGTAAAGGTACCTACGTGATTTGGTCGCAAATTACTGGTAAACCAGTATTCTGAGCAATAGTGCGTTGTGTAACTTACTTTTATTACTATCTCGGTAACACAGGTGGATGACTTTTATTTACACGTTTTTATCATCGTATTGTATAAAATTTACATTTTATAACTCAATTTAAATCGCATACGGTTTAATATGTACACGACGTATCAATTGCATGATAGTAATTTTACCGATATGATCATTGTTTTATTCACGATGTTTATGTTTGGGGCTTAAAATTCAAATAGACAATTTTTGATTCATTATTTTCGAACAATGCTCTTTTGTTAGTGACCAATGCCAACAGTCATCAGACGGCAGACGCTCTTATTTAGTATTCTTGACAGTATTGCTACATTCGTCAGCGATGAATATTGAACAGCCTCTGAGCGTAAAATATCATGGTTTTACGATTATTCACACCATAAATCTTTGAAACACTCAGCGCGTGTTCAGGGTTCACAAAACCCCTTAGAGCATAACATTTCCTGGACAATAGAAGCAAAACCCCTTTAATGTATCCATGTATGTCATTTATACAAGTGTTGTTGTGTAAGAAAGGTAATTCTTTTCGTGACGTGACATAGACCATTTGTTACCTTGTTCCGTTGTTGTTAAAAGGTACGAGTACATCTACTTTGTTAAAAAGGTACGCTTTATGGTTCTGTTTATGTTTATATTGAAAAGTGTTAAATAAGAATGTGCGTGAAAAATGTCATTGTTAAGATGAGCTGATTTATTTTTAATTGTTCTTACATAAAAAATTTTAAAAATAAAAATTAATATGTAGATAAATAGGCAATAACACTTAATAAAAATAACGATGTTAACATTATCGCATGATAATATTATGGATAAAATAATATACCTCACGTCACTTGTACTTATTTAAACTGGTAGTAGTATTTATATGATTTAAATTATCTGTTAAATATGTTTTTATATCACATATTATATAGTAATTCCATTCGTTAACATAATCCATATCATATTATAACATTCGATAAATAATAATACTAATTTCTTATATGAATAATACTACTAAATATACAAAGTTCGGTTTTCTGTCTATAAATATTATGCAAGTACTCATAAAGTCATAAACAAAGTTGGAGTCTTAAAATATTTTTAATATAATAAAAATAATTTATCATATTAATCTATTATCGTACAATATTTCCTATTTTAACTAAAAAAAAAAAATAAATATGAAGACCATATTTATCGAATAATTTTAAAAAAATTTACGAGACAAGTTTTTTCAATTTCTTCTTCTGGTTTGGGAAATTACTTATTGAACATTTTAATTAATTTGAAATATTTTCTTTTATTACAACTTAATAAATACAATCATATTATATATATTTTACAATAGATAATGTATATTAAATACAATGTGTTATGCTTATGATATTATCTATGTATATATCTATTTTATAATGGAATTATGATGTATAATCTAAAACAAATAAAATAAATCTAAGACTATTTTTAATACATTTACAATACTATATTTATATAGAATATAAATATAATATATATATATAATAAATATTATGAGTTATGATATATACAATTAATTGATCAATATTCTATCATTATATGTATATAATATTACTGTAATATCCACTTTAATATACTTTTAGTGCCAATTTGATAATCATATTTTAGCTCAATTTTCAAAAGTGCATGATTTTAATAACTTGTAAGCAAAATCAATTTTAATGACTCAGTACACCCACATATACTGTACCTTTGTTTGTATGCGATAACACCAAATGACTTTCACCTTTCCTTTAATTTTTTTTGTATTAACGAAACCGTTAATCTGAAAAATCTACGTATATAAAAACATTCCTCTGTCTATAACCAAAAAAGTAAAACGCCTTCACAACTAGCTTTCGAAATCCTAACAATTTTTAATTGCGTTCCCATAACATGTTATTGTTCTTGGTTTCGAAGCTTCAATACTATCGTGTAATATAGACTGTTACATAATTTTTAAGCCTCAACAAATGAACAAGTTTTTCTCAGTATTGTAATTATAGCTATTAGACGACTGGCATGATGAGAGTCTCTACATAGAAGTTGTATCTCCCTAGACTAGCAATTAACATTTTCTTAAAAAAAAAAAAAAATAAAATAAATACATATTTTAAAAGTTGCGTGACTATTGATCATAATATAAAAAAGAGAATGTTTATAATAATACTGGTCCATAGTTCAAAAATATCGTTTAATATGTAATTTAATTTGCTCAAAAACCTATTGGGTACATGTAATTGGCTTAATATAATATGGGTAACTAATTTCGTTTATTTACAAACATAAGAAATACTAAATATATCCATTATAATAATTATAAGTATACTGTAAACAACTTAAAGCCACAACATAGTTCTTAACTTTTTGAAATCACTATTTAATACAATATAAAAAAAAAACTCGCTTACCAATTTATTTATTTTATTTATAACTATTAATAGTGAGTCAAAGGAAGTGTTGGTTTTTTTACCAATGTATTGGTAAAAACACATTACTATAAAATATTTTATGTTGTTATAAATGGTTGAGATCTGGTAGTATTGTCATGTTTATTTACTATGGACTATGGTTATGTGAACTCGTGAGTATAGCCCATGATGCTTCACAGAACACTGTATTATTTCGTAATATGTATTGTGGAAGAATAAATACAATACGGGTGTTACGCAAAATATGTCTATATGTTTAAATATGGGTACAATAATATAAAGGCTTTGTTTTAAAATCAAATATATTGTAACTTAGAATAAAATGCGATTTTATTATTTTGGCTTCGTATAAAAATAATTTCAAATTGTTATTTTCCAATCGATAATCGTGTTAATAATTTTGATATTCTATTAAAAGGAAATCGAAAATAACTTTAAAATTATCTTTAATTAGCGACTAAAGCTATAATTATTTAAATCGTCACGAAGCAACCAAACACGCAAAACTTTTTCGAATTTTTATTCATTTCTTGTTTTCACGAGAAATATTTGTGTACAAATACTTTGAAACATGCAAATTGTTTATGTAAATTAAGTTAATTAATCCCAAGGAGAAGCTTAGGTTTCAATAGTTGATTGCATAATCAAATTTATACTTGTTATACCTACACTTAGCAAGTAAAGAATTTGTTTTTGCGGAGATCATAAATAAATTGGTAGAAAGTCAAGAAATTCAAGATACCTTCAGAAACACTATACAATATTTTTATAATAGCATTGAAGGAAAAATCATGAGGAGTGCAGATATTACAATTTATTTTATTATTATTATTTTTTTTTTGCATAGAACTTAACTAATTATATCACATATTTGAATTATTGCAAGTTATTATCAATGAACGGTTAAACAGTGCTTTAGATGATGGTTGTTAGTTTAATGCTTTCAGTAATATAATTTTTTTAAATCGATTTGCTCCCATATAGTACACGGAGAAAGGTGCTCGATGGCCGTAATAGATGTTTTGACGAATTTCACTTCTCGACAAGCTCACAATGCAATTTATCATATTGGACGTGTGTAATCAAACTACAATAAAAATGTATGTGTGTTTGTATGTGTATGTGTGTGTGCGCGCGCGTGTGTGTGTGTGAGTATGCAGTGTGCGTGAATATGCAGTGTGCGTGAGTATGCAGTGTGCGTGTGTGTATAGTAATGGATAAAAAAATGATAGTGGGGAAGAAACGCTTCGGGCAAATTGAACGAGAGAGACAGCAGTGGCGGCCACTAAGGTATTTGCTCACCTTGAAACCACTGTAGAATAACCAATTCCTACTCTGCTTCCACACCTTCTTCTCCTTTTCGTGGTGAACATACATTATATGTAATATGTGTATATAAATATGTATATGTATATAATATAATCGTTAAATAACAGTTAAATAGACCTTGTTTTGATCAAACATATAATATAATATACTACTGCAGGTGGCTGACCGGACAGTTGGCACACCTGTAACACGAATTATATTATATTTTTTACTATTTTTTTTATTGTTCTTTATAATATATATATATATATATAACATATCGTTCCGGAAGTCGAGGGGTTACGTGTACAATAGACAATTAGACGTCTGGCGGTTTTTCTCAAGCCGTTGAGAATCCGTAATCACCCCACCGCCGTCGTCAGCGTCGTCATTTGAAACATGGTGTCAGTTTTTTCAAACACTATGTGCAGCGACAGGTGGTTTTTTGCGGCGAGTCTTAAAAAATGCCATAAATTTGAGGTATTAAAGATTCCATTAATTTTTTCAACCAGTTACTGAATGCCCATGTTTTATTTTGAAGAATGTGCGTATATACAATATTTTTAACGTTCATTTTTAAATTCTTTAATTTTTTCTCTTACGAGTATAATAACGTCACCAATTTAAAAGTTCATGCAAATATTAGTAACACGATGTAGACGTATTGAAATACCGATGTAATGATCAAACTAAAACGGAATAGGAGCAGTGCGATCATCATAAAGAAGAAAATGTATATCGCATTTCAATACTTATATTCAACTGATCAATGAGGCATATCTAATTTATTGTACGCGCAGTGTATACTTTGGGTTTATACGTGATCGAGAAGTGTGTTTATATAAAACCGTTTTAATGATACGTTTTGTGGTATGTTATGTTTACACCATTCATCGGTCGTTCTTGTCAATGCACTATAATTATAATATATGATATGTCGATCTCGTGAAAATGGCAGGTTCGATTTTTCATTTTGATAGATTAAAAATTGAATATAATATAATAAATGAGATCCATTGCATTCAATTTAAATAGTATGACCGTTAACGTTTATAGTTGTGTTGAAATAATACATATACATAAATATACGCAAAATTCAACAGGTGTGCATGTTTTGAACAAGAAAGCTCTACCCTTCTCCGGATTTCTGGTTGCGTGAGTTCCCATAGTACCGTGTGGAACTAATGAACTTCCGCTAAAAATCCTTACATTCTTTCTGACGAATCCGTTATGCATCGTTTCATACACACATACGTGTTTGACTGTTTGAGGTTTGTTTATTAACCGTATTTGTATTTGTCTAACGTGATTTGTACTAAACGTTTATAATTCTTGAAGATAAATAATATATACCAACAATATTGTATGGCTCGAACCGAGAATGTATAAATAACAGAGTTTTTTTTTTAACGATCACGCAGGTGTATTTTTTAAGACTGAGCCAATTAATGGCTACCAGAGTACATGTAATATACGTTCTATATCGCCGTGTGTGTGCAGTCGCATTGGAAGGTAATAGTTGTTTGTACTCTTTGTATCATTCTCTTATTATAGTCTCCATTACGTCAAATTAGATCACAAACAGTCTTTTCAGGAAAAAAGTAAATAAATAAAAATAAATAATTTTTGCGCAAAAGTACCGAGGCCTGCGGTAAGCTGGGATTATGAAAAAAAAAAAATTGTATTGTACGGGTTCGCAGATTCACTTAAACATTTCTTAACGGATACGCATAATTAAATCGGTCTCGCAACAGTGATAACAAGATACTGCGTACGTATATGCTATTAAATTTGTACAATGTACACGCGGCACGGGCCACTTACTCCGTTGCATTAGAATCCGTGGTCTGTGACATAAGATCTCATATTATATGGAGCACATTATGCACCTACTAGTCGATCCGTACGCTCGTCCGGAGGCCCATGTGTACTTGCGCCAATTCGTCTGCTGCTCGGGCCGGGCCGAGCAGGACCACCGTCCGACAAGTGAAACGACTCAGCCGCGATAGGAAATCGCTTTCAGATCCCTCGCTGGAAACGTTGCCATATCCGCCATGTACATCATCGAATTATACACTTATATAAATATTGTACAACAATGCGATGGCGTGTTATAAATCGAAAACTGTTCGCAGGGGTTGTAGGGCTGACCAAGCCGGTGCCTCCACCGAAGCCGGCGAAAAGTCCACAGAACTACCAGCAAACGCCAACCGGTCCACCGCCGTACAGGATGCCTCCGTACCCGCTGTACAATGAATCCACGCCGTTACCCGGGACCAGCAATAAGATCCACACCCATTCCAGTAAATTTCCGGTAAGTCTAACACTATATATTTAAACTGCGTTTTTTTTTTCATTTAAAATGTACAGTATTTTTTCTTCTTTCTTTATTTCGTTATCATGGGAATACGGACATGGTGCGTGGGAATTTTTCCCAGGCATAGTTTGGGGAAAGTTCCCGTACGATCATAGACATCTTATATGTACACTACAGTCATAGCGCGTAAAATATACATATAATATGTGCATTGCGCAGTATCATTGCTTATGATTGGCAAGAGATTATAGGCATGAGAACGATGACGTGACTAAGATAAATTATATTGATATATTATGCGAGTTTAAAATTTTGCGAATATGATGCACGGGATGGTTTACTTTAAAATACGTTTTATTGTTTTAAAGATAATATTATAGATGACAGAATTAATGGATTTGTGCAGTGTTTGTTTGATATACAAACATTTAAGATCTCCAAGAATGTGTCAAAAAAAAAAAAAAGAAAAGATCTAATACAATTAAAGTAAACGCTAATTAGCTGTACAATCTTGACCCATTATTGTCAATTCTTTAAAAAACAAAATGACCAATTATGAACATAAAAGTTACCAAGGCTGATGTAACTCATCTTAGAAATGAAAAAAAAATCCTGTTTAGTTATAAAAAAACCTATGATGGATTGTTAGATCTCAAGTTGGAAACTAATATCGGGTATATTTTTCAGATTGAAAGGGAAGTAGTTCTTAGTAATGTTGACAAGAATTTAAAAATACCTATTTTAAATGAGTACAAAAAAAGACCGAAGTCTGTCGCACCGGACACACCTAATGTACAAATTGCATGGTCAGAACAATCATCAAATGCAGTATGTTTAGATACTATAATTAATATTAAGTACAATTTAATGACATAAATTAGATAACTAGTAATATTTATTTTAGAATAATGTTCCTCAAAACAATTATCAATACCATTCACCACATCATTATGTTATGGCAAAGGATAATGTAAATCATCAATATGTTTACAAGGTAAATTAGCAAAATTTAAAATACAATTTACGTATATTATTTGTTAAGTAATATGATATGTTTGTAGGCTGAACCCATAAAACCTTTGGATCCTCCCACGGAACTATCTCCGATATTTAGAGACGACTCTAATGGATTTCCACAGTAATAATTAAATTTTAAAATTAAATTATTAATTATTAATAAGTAGTATATATTTTTTGTAATATTATTAAATAATTTCATAGACGTACTGATGCGTATGGTGCCGGGCCATCACATTCCACACCGGAAGACCCAAATAACTCTAAAAAGTTTTCGTCTCGTATTAAAGATATGATAACAACTAGATTTTCAAAGTCCAAAAATGACCAAGTTACAGAGATAAATTTAAACAACGCAGAAGCTCCAATACCAACTCCAGTGAAATTAGATGACCCAGCATTGAGTCCACACAGTCAATTGATACAACATGGAGTGTATTTAGCAGTAAACAATCAAATGCAAAATTTAGCCATTAGCGTACCCAATCAAAATAATATATATCAAACGCCAGAACAATGTAGAACAAACCCGGGTCCTTCGAGAGCATACGATAGGCCTCATACAATACAAACCAACAGAATTATTGATATGAGAAAACCAGATCCTCAAAGTCATGGCGATGTGCATAGAACTAATTACGAGGTTAGAGTTCAGTCTAATTATGGACAAATTAACCAGAGTCCTTTGTACGTCAAAAAAAGACTTCCAGCTCCTTCACAAACACAGGATTGTTTCAAGACACCTCTGCCGGTTAAGGATCAAAATACACTTGTGCCCTTTCCGAGATCAAAATCAAACATCAATCTTGTTGAGAATAATAGCCAAAATAATGTACAATATTCGAGTGATAGATATTTGGGCCGAAAAATTTGTAAACGAGATGATTTCAAATCTCAACCGAGTTCTTTGGATGACGTTGATAAACTTGACGAACAGAGGGCTGCAAGTGGTCCAATAAGTGGAGCGAGCTCGGATGGAAGATTAGGCAGTGGAGGTCAATCTGATTCTGGACGTGGTAGTACTGTTTATAGTAGTGGTAAAGCTCAAAATTCTACAACCAGTCCAGAATCATCGTCCGAAATACAGACAAATCAAGGTAATAAAATACACTTTTTTATTTTGCATTATTTATTTACAACCTAATAAATATTCTCATATGCATGGTGTCTTAGGATTTTTCGACAAATGCAATAACTTTTGTTCCAACCATTATTTTTAATTTTTTTTTATTTTGATATTATAGTATTGTGCTACAACAAAATCATATTAAAATATTTTTTTTTTACTTATGGAAATCAAATTTAAAAATTTAAAATTCTAAAATTTAATTTAATCGTTAAAAATAAAAAAATAAAAATAGCCATTTTGTAAACTGTCTTTTTATAAAAATTAAATATCTTATTGAAGTTTGATCATTAATTTATTATGATTTTTCACTTTTTGAAAATTTGAATTTAATACACAAAATATTATAGATTCTATTTAAATGAATGGTGATGTACGATATTATGCGATAAAATTATGTGACACACAATATTATTGTTAACTTTTTCATAAGCCTAGAAAAATCATTGAATATGAACGAATAAATATTTATCAGAGTTTTAAGCATCAATATTTTTTTAAAAATCCGTATTACAGAATAATTATTTTCAATTTCTTTTTAACAGTAGAATAAAATTTAAAGTTTGAAAATTTGGATTTTGAAAACAAAAATTATTGTTTAATATATTTTTAATGTGACGCAGTACAATATAATTACCAAAAAAAAAGTGAAAAATAATAGAACAAAAGTTATTACATTCGTCGAAACATCCTGAAACAACTTATATATGTATATTTCCGTTACATTTTTTTTTAAAATTAATATAACAATAAGTTAATTATTAATTAGTAAAAATATAATAAGTTATTTAGTACTTTTTAAAGGTACAACTTCAAAATGTATTGAAAATCAAATATTAATTAGTAATTAGAAAAGTAAATGTTTTATAGGGAAAAAAGGACAAAGTGAATGGATGGACTATGTCGATACTGAATTAAGACAAATCCTTGATCCATCAAAAGTTAGTGTTCCATCAACATTAAGCGATAGTGTATCATCCGTAACCCCGCCTTTACCACCATTGTCTCCTGATGGATCATCCGATGAGATGCAAACACCCGTACACAAACAGTAAGATTTATTGCATTTTTATTTTAACATTGAATTCTCAACTTACCTATAACATTGAATTAATTTACAGTAGAAATGAATACTCAGTAAAATCTAGAGGTCAAGCATCAAACCAACGTACGCCGTGGTCGAACCGAACATCAAAGGAAAAATCACACAGACAAGCGGGTACAATTAAGAGACCAGATTTGAAAAGAATATTGCAATGTAAGCAACTAAATATTGACAAGCATAATATAGATTGTAACTGAAATCAATTGTTTTAATATGATTATTTTAGCAAGTAGCGTCGGTGATATGGACTCAATGTTTGACGAAGAAGCAAGTAGTGATGACGAAACTGTGAATAGTGATGTACGCACGATAAGGAAACAGTTAGAAGGATTAGAAACAATGTACTCAGAGGTTTGTAGTTAATATTAATTATTAATTATGCTAATAATTGTGATTTAAATAAAAAACCACATAAACAGGTACTCAAATTACTTGGTGTTCGAAAATCTGGCGGTGGTCCGAGATATCAGCCATCAGACCCTAGGGTTAACCGACGTCGAATGTATGGTAGTATGTCTTCAATTCCATCGTCAGTTAGTAGTAGACCTTATCGAGAGAGACACCGAAGGTCAACGGACGATCGAAAAAAATCCGTCAAGGATATTAAGGTTAGTTTTTAGTAATTATCATAGAAAAAATTATACCTATGTTGCAAAAATATGTACTTATTCAACTTAACCTATATGAAACTAAATACATGACCGTTAATAATACATATTATTTCTGTATAATACGTATACATATTGTATGATTTTATGATACTGTATTTCTTTATCGAATATAATCAAATAAAACATTTCTATATCATTTTATAATAATGTATAAATTAATAGATTAAACTTTTTTTTTTTTTTACAGGGTATTAACAAACGCTTCCAACGTTTGGAATCCCATGTAGTCACCCTTGCGCGAAGTGTCGCACACCTTTCTTCTGAAATGAGAACTCAACATCTCATGATTCAAGAGATGGAAGTAATTCGAAACGAACTTACTGCGTTACGAACGCAGACAAATATGTTGTCTATACGGTCACATTCAGTTCCTCGAGTTCTTCAATCCCTTTGCCCGGAACAAACAAATTCAAGTCCGAATAAAGTGAAGAAACTAACTAAATTCTTTGGTGACGAGCCACCGCTTTTAAGACTGTTCCTTAAGAAATTAGGTTATGAGGTAAAATGACCTAGCTCTTAATGATTTTATTTTGTTAAGTTAATTTACAATAGAGAT
Source organism: Chaitophorus viminalis (assembly GCA_025469195.1). Classification (NCBI taxonomy): domain Eukaryota; kingdom Metazoa; phylum Arthropoda; class Insecta; order Hemiptera; family Aphididae; genus Chaitophorus; species Chaitophorus viminalis. The sequence continues at coordinate 58,791 of JAIPRK010001421.1, forward strand.
ATTGTGAGTTGATTACACGATTTATGAATTGCACGAACAGTTCGTTTAATAATAACAGTTAATGGTTAAGATTATAATTAAGTTAATTGTATGGTTCTATCTTTGCAGAAATACGCGTCAGCATTTGAGAAAGAGAAAATCGGCTTGGTGGAATTGCCATATATGAGTGAAGAAAGGATGCACAAGCTTGGAATACCTATGGGACCGAGATTAAGAATAATGCAAGAAGCTCAATTAGGCTTCCCTGGGATGCATGAGAATACATTAGCCATCGTGTGAATCGTTTACGGCACGACTGAACGTTGGCCGATTAAAATTATATTATGTTATGCCATTAAGTGTTACGTGTAAATAAAATCATATGGACAAATGTTTAAAAAAAATATAAATATATAAAATATTATTTAATATACAGTATTTTTATCTTATCCTTGATAGTTTACATTCTCAATCCTTATAATAGTCATATCACACCTCCAGGCTTATATACAAATTATCATTTTACTTATACCTATTAAATTTTTTTTTTTTTTTTAAACTTTCTTTGAAGATACCTATTTATAAAACAATCTCTATTGATTGTACTTTCTTACAAATGTATGTTTATCACATTAGATAGTATAAAATTATAAATAATTCATAGTTGTACACCTTATTTGGAATAAAATACAATAAAATCAATACAAACTTCAATTACCACGGAGACGAGTAGTAACTGTAAACTGGCACATTATAAAAATATTCAGTTGTTATAGGCGACGTAAACAAACGCAAGGTTTGAAAAATAAAAACTGTTAGTGTACCTACGTTTTATACCTATAATAATTATATTTGCAGGTTTATTTAAATACTTATTCCAGTATTGTTTAGACCATATTCATAGGCTATCTGTCAAAAATAGAGGGTTAGATCTAATCACCTACAGCAAAGCGTTGATAAAAAATGGTTTATGTTGATTTAAGTTCATCACGATTTTTAACCGGGCCACACGTGTTTGAGAAAAAAATAAAACTGTAAAAAAGATCATCTAAATAAATCGACACCCAGCGTTTCTCAAAACATACATGTAGCATGTAGATGTTAGGCAAAGGAAAACATCTGTATAAACATGTCAGTTTTTTAATCGTGAATGAATGGTCATTTTTGGTGCAAATAACGAGTTGAGGATTATAATATATTAAATTTAGTCGGTGATATGTGGCCCGCATGCAGTAAATAATTGCTCGTTTTTATCCGCCAGCTGTGTTATTGTATATTTGTATACTAACACAGGTCATAAAACGCGTTCAGTGCGCTTCTATTTACGGTTATATTACATATTATTAGCTATTCTGAGTATAAAATATAATTTCAATTACCACCGTTTTATTTGTTCTTTCTATTATATTATATTATTTAATGGAAATTCAAATAAACGATTGTTCGTCACCACACGTGTATTTGTAAAATAATTAATAGTAATAATCAATTAACAATATAATTCAATTTTCTAATTTTTAATCGAACCAAATTTTACTCCGCAAAATAACATTATACTTACCAATAACCAATATTTTGTCTTATTGATATAGTATTATATTTTTACACTTGCATCACTTGCGTCCTCTAAAATAATCAACAATATCATATATTCATGTTGTAAGTGTCTATTATTTTAGACTTTTTTAACCTAGTGACACGATTTTAAGTTTGTAAAAGTTTGATTTAGTTAATCGAGAAGTTATAACGTCAATGGGACTCAAAGAATTTCAATAAAAATAAATATGAGTTATAAATATAAATTATGAGTATTAAATTCATACTAAATTCTACTGAAAACAAGTTGTAGAAATGTGGTTTTCTGAAAATTAACACCAATGACAAATAACCGTTATGAGAGCAAAACGTATCATGTAGGTAGACAAATATAGGTTTATTGTAGTAACTTGGAAGGTAAAAATACGCGATAGAAAGAAGTGCGTATAACGGTATGTAGCCATAGGCATTCGGTTTATGATATTCGTGCCAATGTTATTAACATTGTTGTTAAAGTACCCGCGAAAATCATGGTTCTATCATTACCCCAGTATAATGAAATGTACAAAACATTTATTTATTAATCATTTTACATATTTAGAAATTCGGAATTTTATTAATATAGTTTAAAATAAATATCATTACGTAATTGTACCAAATATATTTAATTCATTTGAACCACTGAAGTATCACATTGTTTAAAATTAGTTTATATACTTCTTCTATTAAATCAATTTTAAATATACTACAAATGTAATCTTTAATTTGGCAAACGATTTACATTTTTAAAATAATCTGTTTGATATAATAATTTAAATATTAAAAAGTTTATTATAATTAATAATCAATTCTGATCCAATGTGAGAATTGAGAAGTGAGATTTAACTATTAATTGCTAGTACGTATTATTGGACCCTAAAATATAGCACTTAAAAAAAATTCGTGTTTGTAAATTTTTAAAAATCATAAAAAAGTAAACGTAAAAGATCCAATTTTATTACAAGGTAAGATATCATCCAAATTTAATAAAAACATTCAAAAATCGAATATTCTTGGACTATACCTTTAAAATATGATTATTCACGTTAAAATTGAAGCATAAGTCACTATTCTGCTCCAAAGTGAACACTTAGTAACGATATTATCAATAATGTTACTTCATTAGTTTCCATTGACCGTTGTAGTCGTTGTAGAAATAACCGAACAGCTTTTTTTTTTTGGCTATAATCTTGTAGGGTCTAGTAGCAAGTATATAATGACATAAACAATACATATTATTATGATTTTATTGTAATCAGTTCACAGTTCAAATTCACATTAAGATAAGTATTTCATACAAATTATTTAGTACAAGGTGTAGCTTACAACCTATATTATAAATTGAGGCGGAATTAATTTTTTTAATATGGTCCACGAACAAAGTTAATTTTAATATTGGATATTTCTTATTTCTTTATCGTAATGTGTATTGGTAACAAAGTCGATCGAAAAGGTTATAAAAAAAAAAAAAAAATGGTATAAAACAGTGTATTATTCACTGTATGAAAAATATAACATTATGATGATTTATTTATAGGTAGTTTTATATCCTAGAAATGAATTGAATGTGGAATAATGATGAATACCAAAGAAATTAAATTAAAAAAGCATTGATACATTGAGGTATCTACAAAAAAAAGAAAACATTATCTTGACAAAGGTACAAGTGGTACAACTGACCTTCGGCTGTTGCGTTGAGAAAAAGTCTTAGTTTTTAAAGTATTTGTATTGAAATGGTAAAACAATTTGTTTTCAATAATGTTTTCCATAAAAACAATGAAATACGTACACAGTTATAAATAATTTACTTTTTTTTTCAATATTACAGTACTTAGAAAATAATTTTACTTTTGAATATTATTCCAATTATATAGACAACACAAAAATGTTTGATCATTGTGTATAGAAATGTAAAAAAAACTGCATATAAAGTTTATTATTACCTCTCACACATAGATTTAATACATTTGTGTAAAATCTCAAATGATATGATATGATTAGTTATTAATATTATACATTAAAAATATTATAATCATGGGTACAAATCTCTGCCTCTTTAAATAGCGACTGGAGTTTGCAGAAACTGCTCGATCATGTTTTCGATTTCTTATGAATCATTTTCCATAGGAATGACGAATTTGATTTCACGTGTCACCTTCACTACTTGCGGTGTTAAAGGTTTACGGGGCGACTGTGGAAATTCGTCTCCAGCCGACGGCAGACTCGGACAACTCAATCTGTTGCAAGAAAAAAAAAATTGTCCATAGTTAAATAGTATTTACAGTTTCAAAAACAAATTCCTCGAGGAGTGAATTTGCAGTAATCGGTTTACAGTGATTTCAATTATACACCGAGCATATATTATTACGTTCACGATTAACTCATTAAAGCTAAAAATCACATAATATAAGATCTACATGCAATCAAACGGTAATTATTTAATTACCACCGTAGCTATAGGTATCTATACAACATAATAATTAAACTGTTACACTGGAGGAATGAATCGAATTAGACGAGTCAATCGGGATCGAGATATCACGTATTGGTATGTGTTCATTAATCGATCGTGTCTGGGTATTCGTGGTTACGGCACAGAGTGTAATATAAACGTGCACCGGATAACCGGAAAATTGAAATTATAATGTATACGTCTTCGTAACTGACGAGATATCGCGTGGTTCCCGTCACGTTGTTCACGATTGGAAAAATTCCTACAGTGAAATCAATTAGTTTTTGTATTCGTAGTAGATAATATACTATACAATATACATATTATATAGTGACTGATAATTACTTGTATAATTATAATTTACGATGATATCACCTACTTATTTATGGATTTACTTATATATAAAATAAATCGAATAATAGGAATTGGAATATTATAAATATTTTTTTTTGGAATATTTATAAGTTACAGTTTTTTTTTTTTTCAGTGGTTCTATACCTCGCACATATAATGCATATATTATATACAGGGTGTTTCTGAAATGAATGAGGCCCATAGTATATGCGTCCTCGGTATGATGGCCCAATGAAGATTTTTTGAAATTTTTTTTTTATCTTCAAAATCTAGGTTTATTCAAGTTATTTTTATAACAATATCTTAAATGTCAAAATAATTACTCAAGTTGTATTTTTTGCAAAATTCTTATACAAATCGAGGTGTCACATCGTTTTTGCGCTTTTCAAGCGTTTTTCACGCTCGAACCGCCGACTAAAAAAAAAGTTGTGTGACACATCGATTTGTATGACAACACTTCAACATAAACAGTGGTGATAGTTATTTGTAGTTATTTAACATACATGATTAATGAACTCATTATTTTACATTGTTGACAAATGAAAATATTGATTTAATAGGAAATTAGTATTAACAGAGTTATAAATGATCAAATTTACTGACGTATATTTAAGTTGTACTACATTAGATGTACAGGTAATAAAATATGATAACTTTTATCCGTAATATCATAACTCAAATGTTAGAGATAAAAGAAACTAACTATTTGTATTCCTATTTATACTAAACTTCCAGTTTTTAGATATCGCAGTAACATAATAAATTAGAATCTAAGATAAACATTTCATTTTATACTTATTATTTGTGTAATATTATGACAAATTTATTGATAGAGAAGCTGGAAACAATGCTCAATATCGCCCAGACATAACATGGCCACCTCGTAGTCCTGATTTTAACCCATGCGACTTTTTCTTATGGGGTTTTATGAAACAACAAGTTTATGCCACAAATATAAATAATAGAGATGAACTTTTGTTGAGAATAAATAATGTATAGCTGATATAATTCGTCAAACACCAAATGTGTTGGAAAGAACTTGGAAATCATTACATCGTCGTATGGAAAAGTGCATCGGAGTTAACGGGGGTCACATTGAACAACTTTTGTAGATAAAAAATTTCTAAATAAAGTCTAATTAATCATGATTATCATAATGTAAAACAATGTATTAATTCATCGGGTATGTAAAATGACAACAAATAATTATCACCACTGTTAATGTTGAAGTGTTCTCATACAAATTAATGTGTCACACAACTTTTTTTTTTTAGTCGGCGGTTCGAGCGTGAAAAACGCTCGAAAAGCGCAAAAATGAAGTGACACCTCGATTCGTATGAGAATTTTGCAAAAAATACAACTTGAGTAATTATTTTTACATTTAAGATATTGTTATAAAAATAATTTAAATAAATCTAGTTAACTTGACTCTCCATAAAGACTTAGGTATAAAAACAGTAGATGAAGAAGCTGCTGTGTTCTATAAACGTTTTTATAACAGATTAGCAAATCACGAAAATCCTCTAATAAAAGGTTTACATACCCAGTCACTTCCCGGAAATTCCCGCCGAAGACTTAAAAGAAAATGGTGTAGAGACCTTTTAATCTAACAAAAAAAAAAACGCATTATCTAAGCTAAGTGCTACTACTGGGTGGCTCCTTACTCACGTAACCCCTACTGTTTTGTTACTCCATTCTCACATATACTTATTGTGTAGATTGTATATTTCTTGTAAAAATAAAAAAATAAATAAATAAATCTAGATTTTGAAGATAAAAAAAAAATTTCAAAAAAATCTTCATTGGGCCATCATACCGAGGACGCATATACTATGGGCCTCAATAATTTCAGAAACACCCGTATATATATATGTGTGTGTGTGTGTCTAACGCACGGAAAATCGCATATATTTCTTATGTACTTATGCGATTTTTCGGTATTTTGATTCACAGGGATCTGCAGAGATTTTACAATCATCCGTTGGCAGATACGCGGACTGTTACCACGGACAACCATCGCATTACCTCTTGTGAGACCACGAATCGTCGGGCACGTTTAAGTACTGTTCGCCGGTGCGTTGGACGGGAAAGCACGCCACCGTCAGGTTGTTGTTGGGGACCGACAGCGAGCGAATCGAGCCGAACGCTTCGTCCGGGAACAACGTGTTCCCGCTGTACAGTTCGTTGCAAGATCTGTGGAAGTTTCGCAAGTTAAAATCGCACCGCACCACGCGTGTAGCACGGATGGGTACACGCATGGTGGGCACGGCTCGGGGTCGGAAACAAACGAGACGGTGATAATAGATTAGTGCTGTGTACGGCTCGATTCCGATTGCAGCGCCTCGCCTACCCGTGCGCAGAGTCGGTGAATATCAGAAACGGTTTGGGCGTCGGACAAGTGGATGTCGGACTCGGGCTTCGGGTGCCTCCGTGCACGCCGCTGTGAGGACATTGAGGCGGTGGATCGTCGGCGGCCAGAGTTGTTTGCTGCGAGTCCGCCTTGAACCACCGATTCAGACAGTTGCAGATCCAAGGCGTTTCCGCAACGTTTTCCGTGGAAACTGAAACATGAAGCACATTCCGTGTTAGTATACCTATACCGTTTGTCTATTGCGTACCTTCATAATATGTAATAATATTATAACCGCATAATGGTCGGTGATATACATAATGTTCACGAAGTCGTATGTTCAGACGAACGGAAATAAATCGGGGAAAAAAACCTGTTTTTTTGTTTCAATTGCGAGCATATACGTATATTATAATATGTATATATGCTATTATTGCAGCAGCACCGCTATCATAAGCGCCACGACTTCCTACACGCAATAACGCATAATGCCATAATGCCGTAACATCAAGCAACACGTGATGCATTATGCCTACATAGTATATATTATATACGTCAATAACTATAGAATAAAACTTAACGGTATTCTAAATTTTGAATAAGTATACTACAGCGATTCCCAAACTGGGGTACTCCAGATAATCTCAAAGGGTACGCGAAAAAAAATTTGGTAATGGTGGAAAAATGTTGAATTTATTTTATCTAAAATTATTCATTTTGGAATTATGCAATACATGTTGTTAAACATTTAAACTTTATAAAACTATAATGTGAAACAGCTTTCAAAAGTGAGTTTAAAAGAAAACAACTTATTAACTTTTAAGACTAAAGATATCTTGCATCCTTTGAGCCTGATTTTAAAAAATATGTAATTCGAAACAACCGGTCAAGGATCTCACTTCATTTTTATACAGCAATTTTTCCATTCATTAAATTATGTAAATGTATACATTTTTACATAATACTATGTTATTTTTATATTTCATTTAAACATTTTAGTATTTATGAAAGAAAAATTTTAAAATTATAATGAGGGGTTCAATGTAGCAAAATATTAAGCTTAGGGGTACTGAAGAAAAAAAATATTGGGAACCGCTGAAGTATAGTATCACTCTAACCCAAATCACAAGTTATACGAGCAGTCATGGGTGATATGGGAGATGGATCCCCTATGGCTTTTTTCAGTTAATATTATGCACTTTTCCTGTTATTTAATGATACTAATAAATAAAAAATATATATAATCAATAAACATTTATTCGTTTTGTTATCATTATCCACAGTATTAATATATACAGATTACAGACCGCGGCGTTTGTATTGTTCACGATTGAAGATATTTAATGTCTATGGTTATGGTTACAAATTATTATATTTATCGCGATATATAATACACAATGTATCGTCTCATGATCTCTGTTGCGGCTGTCCACAGAGAAGCCCAATCAATTCCTAAAAAGTATTTGATGTACTGGCATAGGCGTGCGCACGGGGGGGGGGCAGGGTGGGCAGCTGCCCCCCCTGCGGGCCCAATTTTTTTGAAAATAAATATTACTTACCACTTGAGCAATCGTGTTCGAGAGCTTGTGACTGATATAAATTATAAATACGATAAC
>JAIPRK010001422.1:0-67059 GCA_025469195.1 Chaitophorus viminalis
ATTTGTGTATATGTATCATTAATGTGTATTGTGGGGGAATAGGTGGTGTGGGGGCGTAGCTCCCGCGGGTCTGGGTGGTCTTGATATTTTTAGCCCCCCTAAAATAAAAGCTCTAGTTGCGCCTATGACTATAGCACATTTTTTATTGTCATCTAAGGATTTATAAATAAATTCAGTCACCTTAGCAATGGCTTGATCTGTGCCTTTACCTTTTTGAAAACCATATTGGGATTTATGTATAATGTTGTTAGTTTCTAGAAATGTAACATGTCTATCTTTAGTAATTTTTTCAAATTTTGCAATATTTATATGATGGGAACTTCTATGGAAGATCCATAGGAAAAACTTCATATTATAGTTGGTTAGCTAAACATTTTTTCATAACTAACAGTTTTTTACATACCTAGTAATTAGTAATTTTAATTTTTAATTATTATATTTTCAGTATAGCTGATGCCTGATTTATTTTATATTCATGCATATGGTTAATAGTTAAAACGGATTAAATAATTTGATTATATCTTACCCTACCTTCGTAATGCAGAATAACTTAGAATTAAAATAATAATACTAATTTATTTATCATTATTTAGGTATATGAATAAAAAATTAAAATTACCTTTTTAGTCTGTTGACCTAAGTTACTGAGTTACTAATACACGTAGGTATTAAATTAATACCCAATTGGACATTTTTTAACCATATTTATAATACGAGTATTAAGGGAATATTAAGCCATGATTTTCTGTCTCTGTCAATTACATGCAAAATATAGGAATTTGAACGTTTTATTTTTCCAACGTACCGACTTATCAATTATTCTTCTTCTTCCTCTTGTACTTAGTACTCTCTAAAAGTTTTGGCCACCATCACAATATCTCTCCATTTTTCCGGTCCTGAACTTCTTCCCTACATTCCTGTACTCCAGTCTTTCAAGGTCTTCTTCCACAACATCCAACCACCTTTTCCTGGGTCTTCCTCGAGGTCTCTTTCCTATTGGTTTCCAATTTAGGATTGTTCTACTTATATCATTCTCGCAATTCTCGTTTTCTTCTCCAAGTTGCATTGATGTTATCATAAGTTGGTCCACATATTGTCCTCCAAATTCTATTTTCAAAAGTACTAAGTCTCCTTTGGGTTGTACTGGTGGTAATCCAAGGTTCACAGACATAGGTAAGCGTTGGTCTTATTATTGCTGTCCATATAGGTTTTAGTCTTCTTTGAAAATAGTTTTGATTTTAAGAATTTATTTAAGACAAATGCCGCTCTTTCAGCCTTTGAGATCCTCACTCCTATTTCCTTCGACCAATCATTTTTAGCACTCAGCATAGCTCCTAGATACCGAAATTCATCTAATTTTTCGAAAGTTAGAGACCCCATGTTATGGTTGTTTCCATTTTCTAGCAACTCCATAACTTTAGTTTTCTCGGCATTGATTTTCAAACCTATCTTGCTAGCTGCTTGTTCAAGGGCTTGAGCTGCTTTTTCCGTCTCCTCTAGGGAGTTTCCTAGTATATTTAACTATTTAAGTCATCTGCAAAACCTATTACTTGTATCTGTTGTTGACCGATTTCCACTCCAGTTGTCTCTAACTGTAATTCCCTTATAACTTTTTCTAAAGCTATATTGGATAGGGTAGGGGATAGTAAATCTCCCTGTTTTAAGCTAGTTCTTATTTCAAAGGTTTCCGACACCATAGATTCTACCCTTATTTTATACTATGTATTTTCCATGCACATTTTTGTCAGAGTCACTAATTTTGTAGGATCCCGATATCCTTCATTATGTTGTAGAGACTTTGTCGATGTATACTATCGTAAGCCTTTTTGAAATCAACGAATAGCTGCCAGATGTTTTGGCGGAATTCATACTTTTTTTCCATTAGGTGGTCTATGATAGTGAGTTGTTTTATTGTTGATTTCCCTTTTTGGAATCCACACTGGTATCTACCTAAGTTTCTTCTGCGTACGGCGTTAACCGTTTTAATAGTATTCTCGCAAACACTTTATAAACCGAGTTAAGTAGTAATATTCCTCTATAGTTTTCACAAATTGACATGTCACTGTTTTTTGTAAATTGGTACAATCATGGCTTCGTTCCAGCTTTTTGGCATGCTCTCATCTTTCCAGATCTTCTGACAAATCCTAAAAAGGAGGTGTTGCATCTCTTTTCTACCATATTTAATGAGTTCAGTTGGTATTTCGTCCGATCCTGGTGATTTCCAATTTTTAAGGTCCTTTATTGCTTCATTGACTTCTTCCTGAGTCATTTTGCTTACCATTGGCTTAGCTCCATATAGGTTTTCCTTTCTCGTTGGGTTATCTGATTTATCTGCGTTCAACAGTTCAGTAAAATATTCCTTCTATCTTTCGGCTTTTTCTTTAGGGTCCATAACTATTTCACCATGACAATTCATAATAGTTTTTAGACTTGGGTTGAACGTTTTGTATTGTTTTATGGTCTAAAAGAAATTTTTAACACTTCCCATCGAACAATTTCTTTCTGCCTCTTGTAATATTTCATTTAGATAACTTCTTTTCTCTCTTTGTAGTACTCGTTTACAAATCTTCCTTTCTAATATGTATACTCTTCTTGTGACTCTACTATCTTCTTTAATATAGTTTTCATGGGTAGTTTGTCTTTTTCTTATTGATAGTCGACAGTTTTCATTATACCATTTTTTCTTCTTATTTCTTTTTTTTCTAATTTTTTCTGCTGCAATTTTTTTAATGGCTTTGCTAATTTCATCCCAGTCTTCATCTATGTCATTCAATTCAATGCTTTTTATATATTCACCAATACTTTTTGAGTATTTCCTTTTTCTAGTTGTTTTCGACACTGTAGTTTCAGTTCGAACTTTACCCCTAAGTGATCTTTATCACAGTCAGTTCCTCTATAGCTTCGTATGTCTTTTATGCATGAACGAAATCTTTTTTGAATAAGTATGTAATCTATTTGGTTAGCTGTTGTTCCGTCCGGTGATTTCCATGTGGTTTTGTGAATGTCCTTGTGTGGAAACGTTGTATTACTTATTTGTCATATTCTTTGCCGCTGCGAAGAATATGAGTCTTAGTCCATTTCTGTTGCTTGTTTCATGTAAACTTTCATTACCTATAGTTGGGCTAAATTGTGTGTCCCTTCCACACTTGGCATTTAGATCCCCCAGCATTAATTTTACTACGTTCCGTGGCAGATTATCATAAGTATAAGCCAGTTCCACGTAGAACGTATTCTTGATATCCTCATCTCCTGTCTCCGTTGGTGCACGTGTACACACAGTACTATATTTAGAGGTTTATGTCAACTTATAGTACTGCTATTCTTTCTGAGACGGGATTGAACTCTATTATGTATGGTTTCATGCACAGCAAATCCACACCCAAAAATGTGTCTTTCCTCCATCCCAGAGAAAAATATTATATATTTCCCCCCTTTAAGCTGTCCATTCCCTGACCATCTTATCTCTTGCAAGGCTGCTATATGTAATCCATATCTTTCTAGCACATCTGTAAAATTCTGGCAAGCTTCAGTTCTATATAAAGGCTGAGTGTATTCCATGTCGCGATCTTAATTCCAGTTTTCCGATTTCCATGTCCTAATTTATAACCATTTCTCTATGTCCGAGGCTGATTTCCTGATGGTATCATAACAAGTAAGTTTTTATAAGGTGGGGTTGTTAGCCCCACTCTCAACCTCTAACCTGGAGGACCAGACTACCCCAACCAATTAAGACCAGGGTTGGGCTACTGTAGACACTTATTAAGGTGCACTAGGTGATGGGGACAGCATTTTCCCTACGCCCTAAACCTATATAAATTATTGTGATAAGAATTTTTATAACTGATTTAAATTTGTCGCTAAATCTACTTTAGATCGACTTTTTTCCATTTTTTTTCATTTTGTTCTCCAAAATTTCACAAAATAGAATTAAACGAATTGGAAACATAAAAATGAACAAAAATTAATTTTTGGGAATGTTAAGTGCAAAATTTAAAAAAAAGTGGGAAAGTCAATCTAAAGTAGACTTAAATACGAATTTAAATCAGTTTTCAAAATTCTTATCGCATTAGTTAATCGATCAGTACGTTGGAAATAGAAAACGTCTACATTTCTATGTTGTGCGTGTGATAGGCAGACAGAAGATCATGGATTACAATCCCCTTAATATTTACTTATATAAAAATGGTTAAATAAAAATATTTATAATTTTTAAATGTAATCCCACCATGTCATTGAAAACTGGTACCGAACCTACTGCAATAAGAGGTGTCCCGATTTTCTATCACTTCCTTTCATAAAGCAACAATATGTATTACTTCAATGAATTATGGATTAATTTTCATGGTTGAAGCCGCTGAAGGCCAAAATATAAGTAGGTAGATACGGCGTTCAATTTTCATTTGGCATTTGGCTCGTCAACTATTTTAAGAGATCGACGCTACTGTAGTACTGTCACAACACGTCTGTACAAAAGGCTTACCTATATAGGTAAACACATTATATTTAGATCATTTTCCTTAAATAAAATGTAAACATTTGATACAATTTCAAAACAATTATTTTTAAAATAGGTTTAGGTACCTGTGAATTGTGATCGTCTACTAGTGGCGTAGTTATGGGGGAGGGGGTCGATGATGGGGATAGATCCCCCAGAGCCTTTTTTTTTAATGTTTAATTCATTGACATATAAAATATAAAAAATTATAATTATGGATATAATCCACAATGTCCTTATCTTGACTCTAATTATATCTTTCGCCTATCATATTAGCATACATTCATACAATCATATGCGAAACGCAATACCATAGATCAACCAAGTTTTTTCTACAAATTTCTATTTATAGACATAGAATATTTTTTCGTGTGAAAATTTACGTATCAGTATAATTTTTTTCGTGGGGGAACTTACTTATGTACTCATTTACATGCTATATTTCGTCATTTCGTATGGGAACTTACAAAACCCCCTTTATGTTTATCCATTTATTAAAATATCCCCCCCAGAACCAAATCATAACTACGCCACTGTCGTCTACCTACATGTATAATAATGATGGTGAAAACTAGGTCAAAGTAAATAAATAACTAAATTGTACTGCACTACTGCCTATCAATTATCATTAGGTGTTATCGAGCTTGGTCGCCGCAATTTCAATTATTAATTTGGGAGGTAAGAGAAATACTTATCGAAGTCTAGAATGTTAAATTTAATTGGCTTATATTTTTAATTTAATTTCTTATACGTTGATTATTGAACAAAATGTTTATTTAACTGTGTAAAGTTATTATTTTTAGCTTTTTATGGTAATCAATTGAATTAATTCATTTATTTGGAAAACATTCTAGCTTAGACAACAATTTAATTAATCAATTTAATTACCAACCTATTTATGGTAAATTTGGAAGAGAAACTTTCAATATTTATAAGCTTAGGTATTCATATTTAAAATAGAAATATAATACATATTTAAGATATTAATATGTAAGTACACTAAACTTATAATACACCCATGTTTTTTGGATCTACTTAAAATTTAAATTGTTTTTTTCCCCTTTTTATTTATAAATTGACCCTAAATAATATAAATTAGGTACCGGTAGTATATGTATTAAATATTTAAATGTAATACAATTTTCACTAGTCACATGTAAAAATATAATAGGTAAATTGGTAAATAATTATATTGGTTTGTTATACTTTATGGTCATTACTTATTTTTCATTAATAATCACTTTTTTTGATTTTGTTGATAAATGAAAAAACAAAAAATTACAAAATTACCTAATTAAATTTGTACATTGTATTATACTAATTACTATTAATTATATTTATAGAAAATTAGCAAAATAAGTATTATTTGAGATCAATGTAGTCAAAATAATTAGGAATAGATTATTTCACAATTTATTATAATAGTATTTACAGTATTTCTAAAGTCAAGCAGTTTTAAATCAATAAAATATATAAAATTAATACATTGTGTAATAAAAATAAAATATTTAAATTATTATTGCGTATTATTTATTTTATTTTTACGTTTAGTAAAATAATTAACTGAAACTTATAAGCTCTTACTTTTTAACCATTATCATTAAATTAATAGGAAAAAACGGTAAAAAACTTTAATGCAAATTTATGGTATTTAGTATATTTTACCTACTTGCCTACCAAAATAAATGAATAATTCATAACATTGTTATACTTCATTACTTTAATAGTATATTATTCCTATTCAAAATATAATTTGTTTTAAAAAAATTAGTAGTATTAAGATTTATAATAGTGCACAAGAACCAGACAATTTCTTAGGATAGCATGGAACAAATTTTGAAAAATATTAATTATTGATCAGACTGTTCTATAAACTATCAAAAAATATTAATTGGAGTTTTACGATCCAAAATTTGGACAAAAGAAAACGAATAATAAACTCCCAATTTTCCTCAGAAACTAAAATATATTGAAAATATGAATACCACTAAATAAACAGGGTAACAGGGTAGCTTTTGTGCTTTTAATCTACTAAATATGTTTTAATTCATATCCTTTCTTTTTTTTTAGTACTAAGGAAAAACACGTAAGTATACAATCTATTTTAGTTTATACAATATGTTATAAAAGTAATTGTTTTGATTAAAAGGCTGGACGCCTTGATTGAAGGGAGTGTACAAACAATACTACTTCATATTCATATTCCTAGAACCCCTATACTTACACTGCTTTCATTAGTAAAGTTTTTATTTTGTTTTTGATACATTCTTATATATTTGACAATGGTATGCATATTATACAGTTAAATATTTACATAACATATAATTCAATGAATTATTATCAAATTATTTTTTATTTTATTTCATATGTGAAAAAAATCAGTACATTGTTCCTTTATATAAACAAAAGATATAAGAGTATAATATTCTTGACATTACAGAACAAACATTATTAGTAGTACTATATTTTACTATAATAACACACAATTTAATAAATATATGAAATTAAATTAAAAAAATTATTATAAACTTAATTATCGTCAATATTTTTGGAAGAAGCATGATGTCTCACTAAATCTAAACGCCCTGCTTTGATCATGTTATTTTCCCATTTCAGAAGTGCATCATTATATTTATCATTTTCTTTTAGAGCAGCTTTAATGTAATTTGATTTAGTATTCTCGTCCATTTCATTCCACTTACTGGCAACTGTTGACATATATTTTTGTACAGGCACATTTCCATGATTTTTTATTTCTTCACTTGCAAATATTAAATAAGCAGTAGGGGGTCTTCGTGGTTTACCCAATTCTTTTAATTCCTAAAACAAATAAATAAAAACATAAAAAATGTTGATTTGATTTTTTATATATATTATACATATATAACCTTACTTTCTTAAGTCTGCGTTTAGCTCTTTGTTCTATTTGTTCATATTTTACTCGGAACAACTCATTTTTTTGATCTTCAGTCAAGCTTTGTTTATATGATTTAATACTTTCTTTGTATTGTTCAAGTTCTTTGCCATATACTTCATTCATTTTTTGCTTACTATCTGTATCAACATTCTTCCACATTTCACTCACAACACGAACAGCATCTAAACAGTTTAAAAGAAAAACAATTTAAGTATTAAAAATAAAAAAACTAAAATTAAAACATATTTGACTTAATAGATATTAGGTACCTTTTAAACTTAAATTATGTTTATCTGTTACTTCTTGTCTTTTCTCTTGAAGGTATACAAAAAATGGAGGATTGGGTTTTTTTGGTTTTATTGGCAATTGTATGGTATTTTCTAATACTGCTTTTTTAGCATATCCAGTGTTATATGATTCCAAAAGAGTATTTACACATCTAATCAAAAATAACAAAATATTTTTATTATTAATACTATAATAATGAATAAAATACATTTCAAATAATTTAACCTGTTCATAGACAAAGTGTTCGAATTGACTAATCGCCAATTATTAGCAATAAACCGTTTGAAACCCATGATTAGATGAATATTTTTAATTACAATAGGTATTTGAATAAACACTTATTAAAGAAACAACAAAATGTTAAACCAACGTACACTTAATAAAAGTAATTGAAAACTGAACGTAAAACGTTTAAAGTATATATGACTGATATTGACATGTGTAGAGCTCAACTGCTCTAGGTTTAGGTAATAACACATATAACTAATAAAGTAAACAAATTGAGAATCGGAATTCTCATTTTTCAATATTGAAAACAAAATTTCACTGCATATTACAATAAGAGTCTTATTATATGACTGTTATCGAGAAAAGATAAATTAACGATAAAATTGAATGTGGAACATGTACATTATAACCTCAAAATTAATAACAAATAATATATTATTTTGAGGGATAGTGCCCAACATGGTCTTAGAAGATAAGGTTCGACAACTTCCCCCCCCCTGCCAACCCATTTAATAGTGTCCGCCAAGGGCCAGTTGTACCGTGGTTGGTTAAACTGTGATTAAGATTTAATCTATGATTAACGATGTTGGGTCGTTGTTCAATATTAACTATTAAGAATTTTGACTCAAATAATGTGATCTGTAAAGAACATTTCACTGTAGATCAAATTAAAAAAAAAAAAAATTTTAAAATTGATGATTTAGGGAAAGTTTATTATATTCAGTAAGTACATATATTAGACATTTTTAAATAAATTAAATCTATAGTAGGTAAGCATTATTAAAAAAAAATAACACAATTTATTAAATTTAATCAATGGTATTACAATACCTTGAAACATTATTATTTCATTGAATACTTATATAATTCATTTTTTTTATAACAAAATGAGTGGTTTACTCATGTTTTGTATACATTTTAAATTACCCATCAGCACCTACAGCATTTTAAAATCACCAAAAGGCAAAAAGTGGAAATTGCACTGTAAATGATGATTCATCATTAATTCCAATCATAATATCTGATTTGAAAGATATATATATAATCCTGAAAAATCACATTTGGTTGAAAATTTGAAAAATAAATTAAATTAAATAATAGAAAAAGAATGGGAATTTAGTAATGTAGTTGAACATAATTATTCAAAAGCTGAAGTTAAAGATTGTTTAATATACTACTTAACTGGTATGCAAAATAAACTAATTTATAAATTACTATTAAGTATTAACTAATTAAAAGTTACAATTCTTCATAGGGTATTTGTCAAAATGATTGCTGAAATACCTATATACCAAAGATAGTGTTATATGTGAATCAGCTTTTGTTGTACTCACAACAGTTATCTACAACATTTGAATACATGAAAACTAAAGATTGATTGATTCATCCCAACATTTTTTTCTTTAATTTCATTAAAAAAATTGATGAAAGTCTTTCAAATGATTGTTCATCCACTGAAGTTATTGAATTTATTATGACAAACCTAATAAGTGAAAAATCTTTAACTTTTCCTTGCGCCATGCACGGTGAAAACATAATTGCATTCTTTGTTATGTATTATGTTAAAATGCGGATGTAATAATTTTCCTATCAAGAAAATAAAAATCGGAAAACAGGATTAAAAAGAAAATGGCAAAGTTTTGAAAAACTTAATTTTTAATTTAATTTGTACCTACAAGCATTTTAAGTACTATGTTTTTAAAAATATTGTAATTACATTGCTATATTATATTAATAATTTAAAGTGAGAATTTATTATATATGTTCTACTTTAAAGAAATGTGGGTTGAATACTATTTTTTCAGTCGTGTTGTAAAAAAAAATATATACTCGTAGTCTTCTAAGGACACGTTTCGTTATGATTTATAAAACCATCTTGCTTCAACCATGGTAAAAGCTATATTTCATTTCCAATTTTCCATTACTACAATTAAGACTTGAGTAACATATTACAATAATACATAGATCATAGATGTTGAATGTTTATTTACAAAAACGTCAAAAACTACATTATAATACAAATTATAACATAACCTCAAAAACGTCTAAACAGCAGCGCTTTACGTAAAGTGGTCAGCAGCGGAAACGTTTTTGACATTGCAAGCGGGATACTTATTTTGTAGAGTTGTCGGACCTTATTTTCTGTAATTTTATGTCAATATTCGCTGTTCAAACGCTTATAAAAAAAAATTATGCGTATGGATTTTGATAATTTTCGAATGACAATAAAAACTACTTGTGTGGAATGTTCTATTAAATTTTCAAGTATTTTGTATAAGTCAATTTTTTTTATCACTGATTATAAAAAAAAAATGTAAAATATTCGAATTTTTTAAATGCCTATAAGTGGCTTAAAAATTAATATATTATTTTGAAAAAAATATGACATAGAGGAAATGCCTATATTAACAATTGGTAAAAATTTCAAGTTTCTGCGACTTATACTTTTTGAATTATAACAAATATTTAAAATCATTTGACAATAAATCGCTATTTTATGCAATTTCGTAAAAATTTAAATTTCAAACGGTCATAAAATTTCTTCCTTTTGGTCCGGTAGAAATTTTTTAAATATTTTTGAAGATTAGCTTATGGACAAACTAGTGTTAAAATTTTGAACCTTAAGTATGAACAGAAAAAATTTTATGAATTTTTATCTACAAAATAACTTGCAAATTATTGTGTTTTTGACATATTTTATACAAATTTGAACTTTATGGGCTTATAAAAAAAATTTGAGTGAAACCATCTCCAATATTTTTTAGTTACAATTAGTATAACTTATAATTAATCCTTTAATACATTTTCAAGAGCTTTCGGACAACCAAATAAATTTTATAGATATTTTAAAAAAAAAACTTACAAAAATTGAAAATTTAAATTGTCTATAAATAAGTAAAAATATGTCAAAATACTTTGAAAACTTAAGTATGTATAGATAATGCCAATGTAAAGATTTGGTGAAAATTTCAAGTTGTTGCGGTTTTTCGTTTTTGAGTTAGAGCATTTAAAAAAAAATGTATTTTGTAAAAACGTGATTTTGCGAAAAATTTCCCGTTTTTTTGTAATTTTTTATCGTTTTTTTCGATTTTTTAAAAAAGTATTGAAAAAGTGGAATTTTTGACTTGCCTAAATACCATCTACATTCACTTTCCTTTCAGAAAAGTTGCTGTTTAAGAAAATCGAAGCATTTTTACTGCCAAAAAAGGTTGTCAGACACAAAAAAAAAATAAAAATAAAAAAAAAAAACACACATTATTGTAAAATCAATAGATTCCATCACTCCGTTCAGAATCTAAAAATAAAAATAGTTCATACACAGAATTCTATGACATTATTATTTACATAATATAATATATATTTCCATCACAATGTAGACAAGATCTTCTTTACATCGTGATTTCTATGCATATAATATATTATTTTAGGTCGTGTTATCAGCTATGGCATAAATATATATATACCATAGCTGATAACACGACCTAAAATAATTTTTATTATTCATGAGCTCATGGCAGTATGGCATCCAGATTTTTATTTTCTAACTATTAATTTCATATATGATATATAAATATATATAATAATTAGAGCACGGACTTTTATGCACTAAATAGTATCAAAATATACAGTATAATATGCAGTCAAGATCGTAAAAATACACAACAACAAAGCAAGAACATTTTCTTTTATTTAATTTAAATTTACAAATTAGGTAATAATTTATAGCAATTTAAGGAATTTTCTGATAAAATTTTATTTGTCATTAAAATGATTAATCCATATTTATTTCCAGTTTTTTTTTTTTTTGAGTGAAGCTGTGACATTTATCAATTTACATATTTTCTAAGACGAAGAACGATCGTTTGACGTCAATCGTCAACGTTGTTGGGGCATATTTGAAGCAACTAAGTATTGTCGGGTCTTGATAAATATCTTCGAACTCGTAAGTTTTCGTCTATAGCATTAATTTATCGCAGAATTTCCAGACGTTCATTGTTATTGTCGTTATTGGAAAGCTCGTGTATATGACATAGAGTTCTAACTACAATTGAATAAACATCTTTATCATTATTAATAGAGTTAGGAATTTGTAGCATTTGCATTTTTTCTTACAGCACACCATAATATAGATTTTCAAATACAAAATCCGATTCATACATCATAGAGATTATGTATACAATTTTGTTTTTCATTTTTTACCATTTTCTTAAGATATTCGTGAATAATTACATTAATGATACATTCGTACCTACTCTAGTGTCAATTTTTTAACTTTTTTAATTAGTTTTTGTTAGTAAAATGTATATTTAACATTTTTAAAACACTTTATACTTAAATATTTTTATATTTATACATATATATTTAATATAAAATTAGTAATTTCTACAGAATACAGATATATTTCGTGTTATCGTATCTAGTGAAATGCTATCCACTTATCGGTAAATATTTCTGAAAGTAGATTCTTAAAATTCGTCAAAATTTTGACTGACTGGGAAGTAATGGTCACGGTTACTGTCAGCGATTCGAAAGGTATTTATTGACTTGTTTACTAAGTTTAATTTTACAATAGTAATATTTAGTATTTTCTATTTATAAGACTTTTGGTGATGGGTATTATTGGTATTGGCCCGCATTATCGCGAAATACCGGAATCACTTCCCAGTATTTCAGTTATTGTTTATATGTTGTTTTTAAATTTTAAAAATTATCAGCTGAACCTTTACATTTTATCGTAATTTTTTAGTAACAATTTCATGGTTGTGCAATTTTTTTGTAGCATTATTGGTAACTTTTTAATGCCTTTATTGCAAGTTTTTAAAACATCATTTTTCTAGTCCTAATTATAGTTGATATATAAATATGTAAATTATATAATACAGTAGTAGTAGCAACCAGATCTAATGCATTGAATTGAATTATTACTATGCGTATTGGCGTATTATTTGTCTATGAAGATTAAAAAGGGCTTATGCATAATAGTATATAGTTTATACACTATACAATATCATATAAATAATAAATTTATTCTTATATACTATATACATCTATAGATACAACTGATACAAGTATACCTACAACATTGGTCATCTTTAGTTTGAAATATTTTAAATTAATAACCAATAGAAGAAACTATGGTTTCCGTATACCTCTCAACTATAAAAACAAATGTATACAAAATGTTGGACTTAAAATATAATAGGTAATACCATTGATTATAAAATATAAATTGAACAATAATATTGTAAATTGTAATACCCATAAAATTGTATCATATAAGTCAAATCATTATTTTTACTTTTATTACCTAAAATTCTATACCAATATCTCATCATGTCTATGAAAGTTTTCATTTTTAATTTCGCAAACATGTGCGCATACTCATAATCATCCGATTACAAAACTATAAAAATAAGCGCTAATAAATTAAATAGTAATTATAAATTACTATATATTTATATACGATGACGATTATGATGGTCAATATTGTAATAAAATAGATTAAATTTTGTACTAGAATCGTTATAACAAAAAATGAATTATTAATTAGTGTTGTAACCGGTAAACCGGTAATTGTTGGCAGTACGAATTTCTTGTCAGAATATTATTATAAATCTACAGCAGCATGGTTTAATTGCCTAGGTAATTCAGAGTAAAATGAATAAAATAATAATATTGATGTTGGAAAACATTTAATTAAATAATCAATAAAGGGTCATAATAAATAATAATAAATTACCCTGTTATAATAAAACAATTATTTATTATATATTAAACAGGTATGTAAAACGTAACTTGTAAGTGTTCAGTAAATATTTAGTAGTTCAAATATAATCGCGTCTATTTTTTAATATCAGAAAAGCCTAATGGCTATAAATCTCATCTCATTATCTCAATCACGTAATGTTATTGTAAAGTAGGTACTAAAATTCAATATATATATATGGAATATTGATAGAATATATATTAGGTATATCGTATATATTATAAAAATAATCATGATTTCGTCTCAGTCCGTCTAATTGCCTTAATACATCGAGATAGATAAACATTATTATTGTTATTTATTATTTATTGTTTATCTATCTCGATGGCTTAATAATAATAATAATCTGTTATCGATGGTAATGATAACATAAAATATGATAACGATTGGTCCATTCCATAGATCTATAACCGTATAGGTCTATGGTCAATTCATCCCTGGATTCGTCCACTCGGTAGTAAACTGTTAACGTGTACAAGAGTCAAAAATAATAAATAATGTATACCTAATCTGTAATTGTATTACCTATACAAGCTTGGTCGAAAACGTGAATTATAATTAAAAATAACAAGTCGTAAAACGTTTGCCAAAAAACACATTTATAAAACGTTACCGTCGTTTTTGTTTTCAGTTCCGCAACGTAGACGGTCAGTTATATAGTAGCGGTTTGCATTATGCGGTCATAACACCATAAGTCTTCACCGCGACCCCAATTTTTTACATCAGGATTCGGTAGAGGAGCTCACTGCTCGTGTCATATCATCGTACCGATTACAGTTGTACAACAGTAACAGTAGTAAGTCGCGCCGCGCAGTAATTACTATTCTCCGTACATTTTCTGCGACACGACGTGCATCGTACCAAATCGTTGTTTCCCCTTCCCCTTCAAATGTAGAAACAACAATAATTATGATAATCTTACATAATCGCTCGTGCATAATCAACGCAGAGATTTTAAACGGTATATCTTCCAGTTTCCTCGATTGAACCGTAGCGTCTGCCGTGTGAAAGTCATACTCATTTCTCAAGGTTCGCCACACCAGTGTACCTACGATTGGAATTCGGACACCGTAATCTGGAGTTTCGTGTGTGTGTGTGTATGTACTACATTATGGCCCACAATAACTGGCAGTACGTGGTGGTGCTCTGATAGGCGCCTATCGCGATTGTTGCTTGTTGGTCGTTCCGTTGGCAATTTTTCGAGCACACCCGGACAAACCGTCGTATCATGGCTTTGGCGTCCGAGAGTAAAGAAGTGATCGTACTAAAGACCCAGAAAAAAGATTTCAGCTATGTGATGAAGTCCCTATTTGCCGGAGGTAAGTTATAAATTATAATCAAACGCTCCTCTTGTTGCCGACTTGATGTCGAAAATGAGATATTTTATGCTCTCGATGTAATTTGTGATTATTGTCATCGGTTCTCTAAAAGGTGTTGCAGGTATGTGCTCGAAAACTACTGTTGCGCCTTTGGACCGAATAAAAATATTATTGCAAGCTCACAATAAGCATTATGCCAATTTCGGTAGGTGATATTTTTCTATACATAATAATTAATAATAATATATTATAATAAAATATAAGTAATAATGTTACCTAATCAATAAAAAAATATTTTATTTTTATATTGGTTAAACTTTTTACTCAATCTCATTGTTGTAAGCAATCACAATTTAAATTAATTTTCGGAATTACGAAAATAATCTCAATATCAATTATTATCAACAATTATTTAATTTATGGTTTTTTTTTTAAACTTTTGATATACTTTTACTTTTTTCTATATTAAATGATAATTAAATCGTGGCAGCTCTGGTCATTGGATGTAGAGCTTTTTTTGATACAATAATACAGTAGTTAATAAGTGTTTGACTTTGGGCAAGGGGTATTCACTCAGGGTGGATGTTCCTTCCGTAAAGCCATGGTCTGTATGTTTAATCATAGCTACTTTCCTTGTTCTGCTATGGCACTCTCTACTTTTATTACCAAATTAATTGAATGTTCATTTTTTAAGTACATACATAAAACTCAATTGTTGATTTATTTAATACAATTTAAAATTTATAAAAATATTATATTTACACTGAATTATTATTCATAGATAAACTACTACTTGCAATCCTTACTATAACTAAATTAACTACCTATGTCAATATATTGTATTAGTATTAATGACATAAATAGTTATCAATCATTATTAGATTATATAGTTATTAATTGCCTATTTATAATCTATTTTTTGTTGTATTATAGAAGATATATATATTTTGAATTAAAATATAAAAATAAGAGTTTTATATCATTTTCTGAGCTTACACCTATAGATTTTTTAATAATTTGCTCATATTATTATTTTAGGTGTGTTTAGTGGTCTTGCTGAAATTGTTAAACGTGAGAGTTTTGTAGCATTGTATAAAGGTAATGGTGCCCAAATGGTGAGAGTGTTCCCATATGCAGCTATTCAATTCACTTCATTTGAATTCTATAAAACTGTAATATTCCTATTAAATTTATTTATACTTAAATTTATTATAATATTTTTATTTTTAAATAATATTTTTATTTTAAGCTATTGGGATCCATTCTAGGTAATAATTCTCATGTTGGAAAGTTTATAGCTGGTTCATCAGCAGGTGTCACAGCAGTTACCATCACATATCCTCTAGATACAATTAGAGCTCGATTAGCATTTCAAGTGACTGGTGAACATGTTTACAATGGAATAATTCATACAGCTAAATCTATTATCCAAAATGTACTTTGAAAATGCATGTTATATATAGTTTAAAATGTATATTGATAATAACAGTTTTAATAGGAAGGAGGAGTAAAAGCTTTATATCGAGGTTTTGTTCCTACATTATGTGGAATGGTCCCATATGCAGGTTTAACATTCTTTTGTTTTGAATTTATAAAAAAATTTTGCTTGAGAACATTGCCAATGCTTAGTAAAAAGTCTGATAAAGATTCTGGTGAGTTATAAAAATTATCTAAGACTTAACGAACTATTGAGATGTATCTTAAATAGGTGGTGCTGTACTTACTGTACCAGCGAAATTGCTTTGTGGTGGAATGTCTGGTGCACTTGCCCAGTGTGTTTCATATCCATTGGATGTCACAAGGAGAAGAATGCAATTAGCTAGTATGGATCAAACTAATTCCAAATATAGGTGTGTTCAATAAAACATTTTGCAAATTTTGTTTTGATTATATATAGTTTTATCTATATAGTGAATAGTGAAACATTTTTATTTATTTATTGATTCTTTCAGACATGGTATGATCAAGACTTTAGTGGCTGTTTATCGTACTGATGGTATTACAAATGGATTATATCGAGGAATGAGTATAAATTTCATTAGAGCAGTACCTATGGTGGCTGTATCATTTTCTACTTATGAATTAATGAAACAAACTCTAAATTTGGATACTGGGGTTGATTCCTGATAAGATTTTATTTTAATGAATTGATCTGTTTAGATTAATATTATTACATTAGTTGTCATTATTTATTATGTTATGAACTTAAAAAATTTAGTTGTTATTTTTATAAATAGATGAATACTTTTTATAAACTGTTGAGATTAAAAAAAAATATTTTTCAGAAATTGTTTTGTTTTTAAATTAGTTTCAATATATTTAATAGAAAAAAAAGGTCCAGAGTACTGCAAATATACATTTGATTTTATTTGTATTTGTTGAAATAAAATAATTAAAACATATAACTATTATTTAATTAAGCAATACAGAAAGATATATATATTATAAATATTTTTCAGAAATTGTTTTGTTTTTAAATTAGTTTCAATATATTTAATAGAAAAAAAGGTCCAGAGTACTGCAAATATACATTTGATTTTATTTGTATTTGTTGAAATAAAATAAATAAAACATATAACTATTATTTAATTAAGCAATACAGAAAGATATATATATTATCCTTTTAGTAATATTTTTGATGATTGCAATTGTTGTGAACTGTTTATACTATTTCCAAGTTCTTCCTTTGAATTAGGTTCACTTACAGATACACAAAACTTAGTGATAGCTGCAGCAGCTTTAAATAATTTTGCTGTTCGTTGTTTATCCATTTTCTTCTTCCACTAAAATATTACATTGTTAATATTTGTCTGAAGTTAAAAATTAAGCTCCTAAATACTTACAGTTTCATCTCTGGAAGGTAATGTTGAGAGGAATGAATCTTTGTTTGGATCAGCTACAGCTAAAACTGATAGACATCCATCTACTGTGGCAATAACGACTGCTCGTCCATCCTCAGTTGTTTCAATAGCACTTAATTCTGCTGGCACACGATAATTGGCTAACATCTTTGCATCAGTAAGCCTTTAAAAATAATTGTTCTCATATAAATTCATCAAAATACAAACAATGCATTTTTTACTTACCGAAAAACTCTTAATGTTTTTCTTCCACTATGGTAATACAATACATATTCATCAGTCTTGTTAAACATACAAATGACAGTAAATACTCCTTCAGCAACCTTGGGTATAAAGGTCTTAATAGAGCTACCCTTTTTAAGTTCTATAAGCTCTAAACCACCTCTGGTAGGTGCATATAATCCATATTTTCCATCTTTGGTACAGAACCCTCCCCATTTGGGAACAGATTTTAAATATTTTTTCGTACGTAAATCAAACAACATGCCTTTATCAGGATTTATGACCGCAACTAAATTAGCTCTATGCGGCATTGCTACTATGAACATAATATCCTGAAAGTTACAATATAGTAGGTGCCAATAAGTAACATAATTTTAAATAGGTAATATGCTATTATGGTTTTATACAAGTCTTAAATAGAACCATAGAACTATAAGTCTAAATTGACAAACACATATTTACATTTATTACAAAATTATTTGTTAGTTTAGAGTAGGTATATATTATTATGTTATATTTAAATTGTGGTTTATAATTTATCTTTATGATTTTGAAAATTCATCAAGTTCAGCGTCTGCTGGGATTTCAATACCTACCTCTTTTGATTTTTTTCCTCTAGGAGGGGGTGTCAATGACTAATTTGGGCTACATTATGATAGAAGAGCAAATTTGTCAGCATATCAAATGATATAGAAATACAAATGAAAACCTACACAATTGAGCATACCAAACTGTGCGATGTTGTTATATTATACAAAAACTATTTATATTTATTAATTAAAAATATATTCGGTATGAGTTAAAAAATAAAATATCTTTGAGTCAATAATAATTATTTAAATTGATACATAATATATAGATCACCGACTAATTTGGGCAACTCATATCCATACCAAAAAACTTACCCTAAATAACCGCTCTCGTCAACTACATTATCTTCTTACATCACACCACATAAATTTAAATAACAAACTTCTATTGACTTTTTTATAAACTCTTACTCAAACTTATCTGGACGTATGGTATTCTCTATTCATCTATGGGAGCAACCAAATTCTCCAATTTAAACAAAATACAAGTTTTCCAATCCAAATGTCTCGGCTAAATGGCAAATACTTGTAAGTTACGAGTCGTAACCAAAGCCTCCTTCTATGTACCTATCTAACGACACTCTATATAAGAATCTTTCCACCCCAACAGTTCAAAACGTTGCCAACATTTACTACAAACGCACTCACTCTAAAGTCCAAGTTACACAATCATTGCAATCCACCAACGCTAATCCTGCCATTTCCTGGTAACCCCAGAAGGCGTCTTAAACGAACCTGGTATCGTGACTTACTAAATTAAAGTTATTATACTTTTTCTTCTCTTTCTCTTACTTAATCTCATTTTCTCTTTTTAACATTTAAAATAAATTCCTGTCATTAATTGCCTCCAATGGCTCCTTATATCCTGACATAGTGACATTCTCATACTCAAGTCATGTTATACACTCACACATCACATACGCTTATTATAAAACAATAATTACAGATTATGAATTAATAATAAATGTTAAAAAAGAATTGTTATACCTATGTGAATATTGGTCGAGATATTAAATTCTAGTTTTTAATTTCTTCAGCGGGTATTATTATTTGTGTTTTTATTTTTTCAATTGAATTTTGAATGTAATTGTGTTTTCTAGAAGTTTCACTATCACAATCACATTGCGTTTATCTAAACTAAAGAATATTATTGTTGAACATTTATTATTGGTACACCTCCATCTCAAAAGATTAACTTTTTTTCGTTATCCAATGAATTTATATTTGTATAAATTAACTAGGGCTAATTATGTGCCTCTTTCGAATAAAATTATTGTACCGACCTACTTGATATTATTCATTTTAAGAAAATGTTATGTACAATTTGAAGGTAACACGTATTGGTAATCAAACACAAATATTACATAAACGGAATTATTTCTATCATAATTTGGAAATTGTTAGGTACTTATCTTAATTATCTTATATTTCCCCCAATATAAAAATACCTATGTTTAGTTTAGAAAGTCGGAACTAATTTATTAACTAATAAAATAATTGCCATTGTCGATAAAGATAGGTTCGTGAAGATATTAATACGTGAAAATAATAAATTACAAAATTTTGACAATTATATCTAATTGAAATATTTTCAAGTTATCTGGTAGGAATACTTCACACTATAATACCTACCTTCATTCCTGATTGTTTGAGTAAAATTTTAGTAACATATTGACCGTTGGTTGCGTTGAATATTTGGAGTGCTTCTCTGTGACCCTTATCACTAGCCAGAGCAATTAAATGAAGTCCATCTGCTGTTACAACGAGGTTTTTGAATTCCATACCGGTCATGTTACGTATTTGATAATCGAATGAGTAAATAGTTTTCCCATCTGGAATTGACCTTACAATAGCTGTGGCATCAATATTTTGCTGAGTTTCTACATTAATTTCTTCTTGTTTCGAAACAGTAAGACATTTGGTTGCTTCGTCTAAGAGCATGATTTGCTGAATTCCCGGCTGCTGTTGTTTGAAAACTACTCGACATAGAATACGATTCCAGATAATTAAATTACCAGATTCAGAGCACACGATATATTTGCCATCCGGTGTTATTAATGCGTGAGTGACAATAGCTCCCAATAAGTTGTCAGCTAGCTGTTGGATTAATTTCCCTGTGTTTATATCCCATATTCCAACACAACCTCGTGTTACCGTGGCTGCTAAGCCAGAATTTTGAGATAAACTTTAAATAGATATGAATATAGTTGTTAAATATATTAACTATATGGATTTATTTTAAATTAATTACTATTACCTTATGGAATCAATTTGTAATTCATGTCGATCTATAACATGTACTTGCTCGAATATATTATTAATGTTCCAAACCTTTACCGATCTGTCAATGGAAGAAGTTATAACTGAATTCCAATTTCCTGTAGTCAATGGAAGGAGCGATATTATACGCCCAAAATGTGCATCTAAAACTTTAATCAATTTCTCGGTTTCCATATTCCACACATAAAGCATTTTCCTTAACAAATTAAATACCGTATTATTCGTGTGTACCTATCATAATTTATAAATAGGTAATAGTTATTGAATACCGAACTCCAGCTACCAAAAATCGCTTGTCAGCTGATAACATACACGAATTCGACTGCATCATATTTATAGTAATGTTACGAACCCCATGTGGTAGATATAAAATGTTTGTGTCATCTGAAGATAAATTCCAAACACAAAATCCATTTGAAATTGTACCCAATAGTGATGATGAGTCCTCGGATAATTTAATTTGAAGCACAGTACAGTCACCAACTGAAATTGTTTGTATTTGAAAACGGAAGTTAAATTATTACCCTACAATGTTTTACTTGGTTTTAAATTTTTAACCATTGTCCACTTATTGTCAATAAAATCAAATTGAGCTATATCATAAGAATTTTTTGTAGGACAACAAAATAATCTGGTTTCGTTTATATTTATAGTCATAGCACTATGAAAAAAAAATGGAGGAGAGCTAACACTGTCTTTATTTGTTTGCATCATCATCCTAGTGTCATCCATCCTGCCAGACCAATATATATAACGGTTGCAAGTTAAAGTATTGAATTTCACAGACATTATTGCCCATCGATTGGGATCGTCATTGATTGTATCCCTACAAATTAATATGTAGTGTTAAATGTCAGTATAAATATGTATAGGTATTAGGTACAGTAAAATTTTAATTTAACAATGAAATAATATTTAAATGAAAAGTACAAATAACCAGTTAGAATAATTAATAAAGTAACATTTAATAAGCGGCTGAAAAAAATAAATATTTATTGTTAGATTAAATACTTGGATTCCAAATTTCCTCTCAAGTCATATCTGCATAGTGAAGAAGATCCATGCACAAATAAATGGGTATTCAGCATATTAACACCAGAAACTATTTCACCATTATCAAAAGGATTTTCAATCACTATGAATTCACTTGTAAGACAGTTTAACAACACAGTCTATACCAAAACATATTATGGTTAATTATAACTTTTTTAATTTTTATATTTCATTATTTGACTTGGTTGTTGTTAGTATAAGCTGCTGCATAACGGTTATCCGGACTCAAACATAGGGCTTGCATGATTCCTTCCAGTCCTGGATTCACATTTCGAGTCATGTCACTTGTAGATAAATCCCATGTGATGAATCTATTTGATATTGACACAATATATCTATAATCAGATGTTACTTGAAAATCAAATACAGCGAATTGATGACCTTCTAGAGAATACTGCAAGTAAAATACCATAAGCAAAAAAAAACTGAATAGCATTAGGTACTGATTAAAACTAAATACTTTTAATGGGCCTCCAGGAGTATGTAAACAATGATAATAAGGTATAAGAGCACAGTTTTCTGGTCCAAATTGATCACATTCAGTTAATAAACTTTTTATATTAGGATTTGATCCAATTTCGGGTAGTAAACGACCAATTAGTTGAGGAGCAAGCATATCCGGAAATTCGCCAAGTATTGCTCCACCCAATCTTAAAGCATCAGCGACAAGTATCAACTCTCTACAAATAAATACTTTATTGGCTTAATATTTAATACACAAATATTTTACTCAGGATCTATGGCATCCTAGACCATTGCCATGTCAAATTTGGCATATCCTGTAAGGGACAAACACACTATATTTATACAATCAAATCCTGACCTTTGCTTTGATTTCATCTCATTACTATTTGGCATTTTAAAATAGAAACATATGTGTAGTAAATGTTTTATGAAGTGACGTTTAAAGCTTAAAATAGAATGTACCTAGTTGCATCTCGATCATCAATATTTGCGCAAGCATCCTCGAAGTCACTAAGAACTGCTTGTAAAGGACATGAAGATAACTTAGCATGCAACCATCGGTAATTAAATAAAACATTCCTGTATAAATCTTGAAAACGATGAGCTCGTACGAGATGATATGGTAACTCTCCAAACTACAAATATAAATTTCTTAGTAGTATACATACACTCATAGTTTTGTGCTAACTTTTCTCAGATTATATCTTGAAGCTGTTCCTTCTTTAGAATAAAACACCAAAGGCTGTACTGGTACTTTTCTATCTGCTGAACCTTCTTTGTTTTGCAAATTAAATCTATGCCTTTGAATTTCTGTGTATTTAAACGGTTTGGGATTGCCTCCACCCCAAATTCCCAAATAATAATCAGCTATAGATGAATGGAAATACGTTACCATATTCATATTTTTAAAGTATCTTTCTCGAGCAGCATCTCTAAATTGTCTAGAAAAATAGTTTTTAAAATATTTTAGGCTCAGTAATTACCATTTAAATAGGTATAATCTATAATTTGAAAACTGCAATATTTTATAAACCATATACCTGTGATACCAGTTTAGTACGCTTACACCATCAGCCTCTCTTTCTGATAAATAATTTGGCAAGTCATTTCTAATTCTAGTCCATAATAAAGGAGGAATTCTCCTCACTGGTGGTAAATGGTATTGATATACATCATCTAATACTTTGTCGTCTAGTGATATTAAATCTTCTAGTTCGGATTCAGATAAACCACTTTTTGATGCTGTAATGTAAGCCAAAGCATGGAAGACTAATAGTCGGCCGTGCTGTTTTTCAATTCTTTCAAAAAGCATCATTATGGAATCCATTACATTTGACGCTAGATGGGTTTCTTGGGGTTTTGTGTAACTACGCCAACGGCAAATCTCTGCGAATACAAGTTTAACAAAAATTGGTAAAGAACATTGATTGATAGCATTCGAAACGAGTCTCCATTGACAATTTGTCAAATCTCTGTGTGCTGTTTCCATCCATTTCCTATAATATATCAAATGTAATACACAGTTAAATAAATAGTATATAGGTACTGTTAGAACTTACCGAATCACTTCTTCGGCTAGTTCTTCTCCGAGTGCAGTTACTTCAATGAACTGTTCATGATCGTCTATCATTCTACGTAATACATGATAGTCTCGAGATACGTCTGAATTGCCTTCTTCTTTCGCTACAGACACCAATAACTGAAATGAATGTTCGTTTTAGAAAACAATTTAAACAAGTATTAAATATAAAGTTTACATACTTTACAGTTATTGGGTAATCTTGTTGGTAACCACGATACGTTGTTGGTGTCTTGAGTGCCAGTTAACTGATCAACTGAATCTAAGAATAATACCAAAGGTTGTTCTCGACTAGCATATGTTAATAAATGTTTAAAATGTGCCGTCAATGGAACCAAGTCATCAGGTATATCATCAAATGGTAACATATAATTATAAGATATCTGTTGACAGATTGATATTAAAGCTGGTGTTAATGTGCTACTGTCTGGGGTTGTTCCTAAGAATCTTATCACGCAGAGTGGTTTAGTGGCTGTCTTATTAAACCATGTAGAATAACTCAAACCCGCAGCTTTTGCTAATAGTGATGTCTTACCACAACCACCTTCACCAAATAGTATCATTGGTTTTTCACAGTTGCTTTTCATATAATGTTCTATGTGTTTCAAACTGTCTTCTCGGCCGTAAAAAACCTTAAAACAATTAATCAGTTGAATATTTAAGATATGCTGAAATATTTCTAAAATAGTAAAATACAAACTTTAACAGAATTATGACAAGCATGCAAATGCTGTAATATTTCAGTCACAATTTGCCCTTGAGGACTAGAATCTTCTTTTCTCATTGCTCTATCGACTAATTTGGTAATATTCTTATAAAAATGCATTATAAAGTTTTGTAAATATTCTTGATGTGTTTCGGTATCCAGCCCCTCTCGACCAATCCATTCAACCGTATATCTACAAAATATAAAATACTTGAACCAAAACATTAGCCTTTTAATGTTAAATTTTCGATATTAAGAACTTTATATGAGGGAAATCCAAAAATTAACTTTTTATTTCAAAGACTATTATCTTAAATTTAATTAATAGAAACTTTATAAATGTTTGCGAGTTATGCTACATCATATTATGTTGATCCTGCATATTATGTGTCTCAAGTAATTATAAAAATTAAGTTAGGCAGTTATGCCTTATATTTTATCCGTGCTGCTATTTTGCTACTAATATTGTAATTTAATAGAACATTTCTACAGTTTACCAATAAATGTAAACTCGCTAGGTATTTTAAAAGGTACTCGTACGTCATACATGCTTGCTGACGGCTGTTACAGTATATAATTATATATTCTATAATAATAATAGCTATTCGCTAATGTATTAAATAATATAAAAATTATTTATTTTGTAGCATATTTAACATTACTTTTGATAGTTTGTTGTTTCTATTTTTTGTACAAGACGTTCATCTCTCAAATTTCCTAACAAACGAGATGCCTCTGTATCAATGCTTCTGTTAACTATGTCCAGAAAGTTAGAAGCTTTTTTCAGATTTTGAAGATTGATATTATTAATGTAACGAACATAGGCTAGACAGTGATTTTTGGTATTTTTTACTTTTAAAATACCATTTATGACTTCTCTCTCAGTCACTACAACAAATAAATAAATTTATTGTCAGTGATATAATAATAACTTCTTTGTTATCTCCTGTACCTACCCGACATGTAATAGTTATGCATAGTATCTTTATCGATTTTCCCGCTGTTAAATAAACTAATTGACGATTTTCTAAATAACTTTTGCATCTTAGCCAAAGTATCCCACCAAATAGCTTGATCCTGTTGTTGAAGTTTTGGTATCCGCTGAAAAATTGAAATGGATATTGCATTATGTCGATCAGAAAATCATAAGATTTTCATTACTTTATTATTAAAATTAATGAGAATTGAAGAAATTGGTTGCAGAACTGAAATTGGGGGTACAGCATTGCTATCTTTTCGATACCATGTATCTAATAAGGTTACATCTGATCCAACATTGACCAATTCCTCCCTTAATAATTCCAATTCTGACGAAATAATGTACGTAGGGATTGGCCGATAACCATATTTTTGTCCAAGAAATACCTACAAAATGGCAATAAATTAAATAGTTATGAATTATTATAGATGATGAATTCTTGAATAAAGCATTAAAAGATAAATGTTAACTATGAATTTTGTTTTGGACAAAGTTTTTATTTTTTTTACCACAAAATTAGGTCCCATTGATAATCGTTGACAATTTTCAATTTCTTTCATACAAAGCTCAGTTGTCATATGATCATCCGTGGCTTCATCACGAACACCCCATCTCATATCAACTACCTTGAATTAGAAATAATAAATAGTTCACTACCCGTACCTATCACGTACCTGGTACGCATGCAGTTATACACCAAGGTCAAACATATTATAAATGTATCGATTTTAGACTTTTATTATTGCTATTTTGCTAAATAAGTACTTATTCGCATGCAATTTATTAACACAATAATAACAAAGGTGAATTATAATATAAACAGTATAGGTACATTACTGTCTACTATATTAGTAAAACATACCTATGACCTTATGTTTCTGTATTAAACTTTAAACTAAATTAGTGCACTTTGATAACATGTAATTTTTATTTAATTAGGTATTTATATGATTAATGAATGGTTATAATTTTCTATAAACATAGAACAAAATCATTTTAGTCAAAAACGAATCTTCCGTGATGGTAATTTTGTAATTTTTGAGAATTTTTTAGAATTTAGTGTTTAAATTTCATAAACTACAAATCTTTAATCCTTGAATCGTATATAAAAGTTAAAATATTCTTTAACTTTTTTTTTGTTTCAAATGCAATTATAGCATACAATTTTTCTGTTTTAATATCCTAACCATCATGTTGTCTGTATTAGTTTATAGTTATAGAATTAAATTAATTATATATATATATATATATAAATTACTTATAGTATATATATATACTATAAGTCATTTATTATTATTAGTGGAGTTATATAATTCATTATACCCTAATTATTTTATACTTTAATAATATCTTATAATGATTCACCACACTTTATATTATTATATAGTACGCACTGCATTGGATGATATTAAATATGAAAGTAACCATTGAATGTATTCTGGAACTAAAATGTATATTATAAAATATAAATCTTATTACTGTTCACATTAATTAATATTTATAGTAGATACTGTCTAATGAATATAATGATTAATTATCTTATGTGAGTAACAAGTAAATACAATTATACTAAAGCCAAGTGCTTATATTATACTATAGTCTATTAACTAAGGTCAAATGTATCATACATTATAATTTTAATATAGGTAGATATAAGAGATTAAAAAAGAAATTATTAAAACTATAAAATAATCGCGAATTCTATAAATTTATGTTCTATGTACTTTTACAACAAATATATTTCTATATAAACATATAATACTTATTTTGAATGCATTATTATGTTGTGTGCCATGAATTTATTCAAAATTAAAAACTTAAAAATAATATAATCAAGAAGGATGAAATACAATTCATTTTAGTGAAAAGTTTGAAAATATATATGTATTAAAAAATATAAAATATAATTACATTTTGTAGGAAATATATAAATTTTTATATGGTATAAGAACATTTAGGTAATATCCTGTTTATTTGTACAATTTTAAATATACTTGTTTTTTGTTTGTAGTTCCTATACTTTTATCTATTAGATCAGCAATATTATGTTTTCACGTATATTGTCGAATTATTACTTTGATGTGTTTAATACGGAAAATACTTTAAAAACAAGTTAAAAAATTGGTAATTCAAATTTCATCGTGAACTATTTTCTTAGAGTTTTTAAATCATAACCACTACGTCCATAACACAATGAAATCAGAAATATAGAAATAAGTTATTACGGTAGTATAAATATTATATTTTTTTATAAGGATTACGAGTACGAGCTAAGCATCTATAAACGAATTTGAGGACTAAGTTGCCAAGTTTCCCAAACGGCCCAAACATTCCCCAATAGCTTGTAGGTAGTAGGTATATGAGATAGTAGCATACGCATATTAGCTTAGCATAATACATAACATAATATAGACGTTGATAAATTTATGTGTCTATACTTTATAGCCATAAAATAAAGTTATAAATTTATAGTTTATACGGCATACGCTGCACATCATATCACTGGAGTCTAAACCAAGAGCGTAACTTCGCGAACAATATTAGAAATATACATTCTAAAAACGTCTTCAATACCAAATTGCCAACTATTAATAATTTATCTTTTTCACTTTTTTAAATTGTTTAATATTATAATTGATTTTAATAACTTTATATACTATAAATGTTATTCAAATTTATTACTTATAATTTAAAAGTTATAAATATTAACATTAAGTATTATTATTATTAGGTATGTTTTATGTTAAGTTTCATTGTAAATTTAAATTACTTAAGAGACAAAAGTATTTTTTAATGAAACTATTTTATTAAACAGAAAAACTTACATTTCTCCTATGTATGTTTTTACCTGAAACTCTAGTCCATGTTTTTCTCGACAGAAATCTTTTAATTTAGGATAACATTGAGCCATTAGTGTATTTCTCTCCATTGTAGTATCTAAAAATATAAATTAATTTATAAGTGAAATTTTTTTAAACAATCATAATTCTAATTTTAGTTTATTATTTTATTTTAAATTTTGTAAATATAATATCCACATGCCTGTAAATGTAGAGCTAGTAAAAATCCTGACAATTTTGGAACTAACTGGTGGCAAATTTTCAAGTGACCCAGCAAAAATAAGGTCTACTGTTCTATCGTCCATTGTTAAATGTCTTCGTTATTTATTTAAGCTAAGCTTATATAAATTATTTTAGAATTATATAGATATAATTAATAATTTAAATACATATTGTAGTTGTATGGTTGCGTTGTGTTTGAATGAAAAATCAAGACTGCGTGATTCGTGTTCAACCTATCCGCTAAAATACTTCATAACAGCAGTAAATATTTACATATATATATATGTATATTCAGTAGCAACCCTTCGTTATTTATGTATACACAGAGTGACTCAATTCCTGTATAGGTATTTCAATGAGTTATATAAATGTTATGTTTATACTAGTCTATGATCTCCATATAATATTGAATACTTATTAATCAATAAGACTTAAGACATCAAATTAGCAATGGCCAATCAAAATAACAAATTGGGGCCATAACGCACATGATTAAAAAAAATAGTAGAAAGGTGTCATTCAATTTCATTCTTCAGCAAATACTTTTTTATTTTCGTTTTTAAAATTGAAAATTATTTTCATCAGTATCAGTATAAATTATAAAACGTGTAAGTATTGAAGTTTAAAGTAATTCAAAAATAATTTTAATAATAATGACGAGCAATAATAGTATGAACTAGTGATGGGAATTATTCGAGTATTCGAATAATCTATCATAAATAATTCGACTATTTGAATAGGTAATCAAAAACTCGAATATCAGTATATGACACTACAATATATTACCTAACGTTTACTTCAGGCCCATTGGCTTAGATGCTTTAATTAAGTCATTTATTCTTGTCGTAACTATATCGTCTGCATAGGCAAAGAGCGTATTATTCAACAAAATTGGCATTATTGACCTGACCACCTCAAGCGCTGAATTGAAAAGGACTGGCGACAGAGCATCACTCTGTTTAAGACCGGTTTTAACTTCAAAACTCTCCGACATGTCGTCACTACTATGAACTATAAAATTCAGTTTCAATCATACAGTTTAACCAATATTTGATATGTTTTTTCTTAGAAAGAAAATCGTTCCTTGTTAATTTTTTTAAACAAAATGGCTCTCATGTAAATTCTTTGACGTAACTTTTAATAACATTTAACCTTATCCATATTATCTTCGTACAATATTGATTATTGTACATATAACTATATAAGTTACAAGTAGGTACTTCTAATTGCCACTTACCAGGTCCTAACTTGCATCACAATATGATTTTATTGTATAATATATTAATGCTAATTTCTGTGGACTAATTTCTGCAACTAAAATAATTTTTATGTATATTATAAATCATAACTAAATATAACCATTAAAAAAGAACCGAGCGGGGACTCGCTTTGCTATAAAGTAGGTGGTGGAGTGGACCTCCACCTCATTCATAGAATATAGGACGGATAGGTTATTACTGATTACAATGGATATGTTAAATTTGAATGCAATGATAGGTATGATTGTTTATGAAAAACAATTCTTTACAATAGGTAACAATTTTCAACATTAAAAAAATAAAAAATAAATAATTTAAATTATAATTTCTAACCAAGAGAACATTTTATTGGATAAAAAATATTGTTATTTATAGGCATTAAGACTTGAGTGTATAAAATTTTGTCAATTTTGATAACTATAAAGTATAAAGTGAGGGGTACGAAGTAATAGCTAGTATTTGAAAATTCGTGTTTTAAAAGAAATCGGTGCTATTGATATAGTATCCGTTGGTCATTGTTCATTAAGATAATATATTTAAAACATAGTAAAAATAGATGAAAGTTAATTAAATATGTTAAGACTCTGTTTCAGTAAATTATAGAATAAACATTTACATGATTTATAAATCATTACTTAATTTTAAAGAACCGGACGGGGAATCGCTTTGTTGTAAAGTCGGCCGTCGGGGATGAAGTAGATCTCGTTCATAAGATGGATTATTATAAATTATAATAGACGTGTCAAATTTAATAGGTATCATTTCATACGAAAAAAGATTTTAAACGGAGATGATTAGTTAGTCTAGAATAGCCCGAATAGGTATAATATATTATGCAGTAGCGGCTCTAGGTTTTGATTCTGGGGGGGGGGGGGCCATAAACATCACACTCATTTTTTTTCAATATTATATGATATATTTATTCAAATGCATCAGTGCCACATATTACCTACATTAGTACAAAATATTATACAAAATAGTACACGAGTCAATAAAAGTGTATAATATTATATTAAATCTTTTTTTTTTTTTTTTGGAGTTTGGAGGGGGTCATGGCCCCCTAGTCTCCCACCTAGAGCCAGCACTGATATTATGTTATATTTAAATTGTAATATTATGTCAATATTTGCTCTTCAAACGCTTATAAAAAATAATCGTGCATATGTGTTCCAACCATTTTTGAACGATAATAAGAACAACTTCTGTATAATCTTTAAATTTTCAAGTATTTGATCTCAGCGAAGTTTTTTTTTTACACAATTTTTAATTATTATAAAAAAACAAAAATAAAGAAATAAATTGAATATTTTAAATGCCTATAAATAGCGTAAAAATTAGTAAAATATTTTGAAAAGAAAATCGTTTAAAGAAAATGCCAATCTAAATAAATGGTAAAAGTCTCAAGTTTCTATGACTTAAACTATTTGAATAATAACAAATATTTAAAATCGTTTGAGGATAAATCATTGTTTTATGCAATTTCCTAAAAATTTAAATTTCAGACATTCATAAAATTTTTCTGAAGGTTCGTTAGAATTTTTTTATAGTTAATTGAAGAAATAATTATGGATAACCTTGTGTTAAAATTTTGAACTTCAAGTATAAATACCTAAAACTTTATGAATTTTCAACTACAAAATAAGTTTTTTTTAGACGCTTTTGAAAAGTATTAAAAAGGTTTAATTTTTGACTTGCTCAAGTGCCCCAAGTACCATTTACATTCACTTTCCTTTCAGAATAAGTGTTAAATTAGGATATCAAAGCTCCAAAACTTGGACAAAACTCATATGGCTCCAAAACTTGTGGTCAGACACACACACACACACACACACAAAAAATATTGTAAAATCAATATATTCATCACTCTGTTCATAATCATAAATATTATTACAGTAACTATTAGTTATAACTTATAACTAGGGCTAGGGACTTATGGGAGTTTGCATATTTTTCAATAATCATTCTAAACATAGCTAAGTGATATAAAAATGTGTTTCATTGTACTAGGAGTTTAAAGTAATCATTTTTATTTTGCATATTCAGCTGTTTTTTCCTTATAAGAGCATATTTTGTTATATTTCTATTTTAAGAGCATATTTCACGGTTAAAGAAAAATTACAAAGCCCACAAGGAGCAAAAGGAGAGGCTATTTACAAAAAATTAGAAAACGTACTATTAAAAAATGAAGAATTTAAAATTATAGAAAAAAATTCCAATATTTTAGAAAGGATAGACAATTCTATGGAAAATCTTGAAAACTTGTAAGTCAACGACTTACAGTTCTATAAATTCGCTCCACTTACATCTGTTAATGTCGAGTGTTCATTTTCAAGGTACAAAAATTTATTGACGAACCATCGCCGGTCATTTACGTTTGAAAATATAAGACAAATTTTAGTGACATAGTGCAATTAATTTGGATAGATTTAAAAAATTATTAAATCATTAAAACAATATGCATTTATAACTGAAATTTTTATTTTTTTTTTCTGTTTAAAGGCAAGCATAAAAAAGAAATTAAAATATTAGTGTACCTTTATAAATTTGTAATTTTTTTGCGTTTTTTACGAAAAATAAAAATTTTTTAGAGCATTTTTTAGCATTTTTGCATATTTTAATAGCATATATTATTATTTTTAAAGACATAAATGCATGCATATTTTAAGGTTTTTTAGGGCATGAATTCCCTAGCCTTAGTTATAACGATTAACATTAAGACCAATATAATTATGCATTAAGAACGTTTATATTTTGATTTCAATAACTGAAATTGTGTAAATTGTTACTTGAAAGGAATGGAATACGTCGTTCGTATTTAATTTTTAAAAAGGAATTAGTTCAACTTGCTATTCTTTAAGATAAATTTCGTTCCAAGAACCCGTTCCATTCTAACACTTTGTTTAACACGTCAAGTATTCAGTAGGTAATTAAATCTAATACTAAATGTGTGCATTTACATGCCCTGACTAACTTTACACAGTCTATAGTCTATCTCTATTCTCTATACAGCATATAGTATATACACACATATAGTATTACAGATATATACCTATGTATAGAGTATTACTGTAGTTGCGTCGTTACTCCTATTATTGATCAATCATAATTTGAAAGAATTATTCAAAAAAAACGTGGAAGATAACTGCTATCAGGGTCAATACGAGTATGGTCCTCGACCGAAACTCAAGCAGTGGCGTACTTAGGAACTTTGAAGGGGGAGGGGTAATATTTTAAATTACACTAAATAAGATATGACATGTGTTATTACTGTTATTAGTTATTATTATAATTAGATAGGTCGAATGCATCATATAGAACTAAGAACCTTGTCTCTGAATTTAAAACATAAGAATGACCACATAGATTCATATAAAATTAGTAATTATAATGAAATTACTATACCTAAATCCTTATCTCAATAGGGATCAATTATTTATATAAAATAAATATGAAGTATGATGTACTTATCTATTCCAAAATACCTATATTAAATAATGTACGGTTTTGTAACACAAATCAGTCACAGTAGAGGATATTTACCATTTATATTATACAATTCCCGAGTTCTTACAGCAATCTCTAGGACAAAGACAGCAAAGAAGTTTTAAAAGAAATTGGTAGAATCGGGCAATTTAATGGAACAGTGTATAACTTACCTATAATTATTATCTTGTAATTAAATTAACCATTATTGTTTAAAAACTTATGTAAATAATCTAAGAAAAACATACTGTCAGCCAATGACTAAGTAGCCAAGGCATATTCTAATAATAATAAAAAGAAACATGGCATATAGTAGATTTTGTTATTGAATGCTATTTACTATATTTTTAGCAATTCTAGTTCATATTTTTTAATTCCAAAAACATTGACGGAATGATTTTACAATTAATGTATTATAAAGAAAACAATATTATTTAAAACAAGGCAAAATTATATTCTATTCATAACTAAATATTACACTCAATATTATGTTGCAGAATAAACTCTACAATGACAAATATATTGTTATAGTATTTTATAATATGTACAAACTTTCAAAATAACATTGTTTTTCTTTAAGTTTTAATAAATATTAATTAATTTTTTTTTACTAATTCTTCAATTTTCTTAAATACATTTTCTGCCGATTGATCAGCTAGTTGAACACTTTTTTCTCGTCCAAATTCTAAACAATAAAAACATATAAACCATTTAAAATATTTGACGTAATCTTATAATACAACCCCAAGAATAACCATGTAAGAAAAACTAATTTTTATCTTTTTTTTATACATAATTTTTTGTAAGCATGAAAAAACATAAGAAAGGAAGTTATTTTTTAATAATTGACCTTTAATTATCATCCATATATCGCAGTTCATAAACTTTATTATAAATTATTAACAATACTTACCATAGCGAGCAAAAACTTTCGGTTCTACCCCACTGCATTCACGTACTAATATGGGAAACTGTGGGTTAGATTTTTTTAGTGGTACATAGTATTTGTCAATGAATTG
Source organism: Chaitophorus viminalis (assembly GCA_025469195.1). Classification (NCBI taxonomy): domain Eukaryota; kingdom Metazoa; phylum Arthropoda; class Insecta; order Hemiptera; family Aphididae; genus Chaitophorus; species Chaitophorus viminalis. Next base: position 34,573 of record JAIPRK010001422.1, read on the forward strand.
CCTGTAAGTATGTTGACATATTAATTGTAAGTATCGATACTTTGATGACCACATTAAAACACCAACCTGACTCCTTTGCTGGAGGCAGACGACTGACAAAGGTGCAATCGTAGTTCTTTTAGGTGACCACCGAATTTTATTGCAGACATGATTCGAAATGATGTGAATAAAATCTAAAAACAATAATTAACAAATATTCTGAAAAAATAAACCTCAAAAAGTCAAAAGTCAAAATACGAATTCAATATCTAAAACTTATTATAAAATGATAAGTGTTATCAGCAACAAATATCATTGGTCATCAGCTGTTTATTTGTAAAATGGTAGTGACTAGTGGAGCACACACAAAATAATATGAACATTTTAGCGTGTGAAGAAGAGTAAGAGAATTGTAGACAATTGACATAGTATCTTGGTTTTTACATCCAATAAAATGTAAATACTAACTATAAAAAAAATAATGTTATAGTAAATTATACACCTGGTGCATGTATTTATAATTTAAAGTTGACAAGAAATATTTTAGAAAATTGTGGTGTGAGAATCAAATGAAGATTAAATTAAATGCTGTATAAAATGACTTGACATTTAAGTTATCCAAAAATCGTCAATGGCTGATATAAATTAGTAAAAAAAATAAAATGAAAGTGAAGTATACTGTATATAGGCATACAGCCCAGACGTTAAGTTTGATTACAGTGAAATATTGTCTTGTATACTTGTATAGTAGGTACTTGATTTTTTAAATTCTAGAATTGTTTTTTCTAAGGGTTTTTAGACATTAATTTTTTTTGAAAAAATTTAAATTCTAAAATAAAATTTTACCCTTTATTTACTATTTATATTCATTAAAATTTCATGGTACCTGTGTAAATCAAATAAAAAAACATCAATTATATGTTTTTCTGTTGCAGTGAAATTTCTATCTAATACTACTGATACTATATTTTCTAAAAAACATGATGAATTAATTATATCTTTTTTTATATTTTTAACTATATCTTGATATACAAGTTTTCATAGGACTTTTTGGTCAAATTCAATAAAGATTTGGTTGCCACAACAATTCAAATGTTACATAATTTAAAACGGCCATGAAGCAGTTATTGTTGAAAGATTTTATTGAAAGTAATGGCGATTGCAATTTTTTAATGAAGATTTAGTTGAAGCTATATTTACATTTAATTGGAGAAGACAGGAATGAATAATTTATTAAAATAAAACTTTTTGACGAGTCTCAAAGGTTGATACTTTTAAATAATATAAACCCAGATCTAAAAGAGGCAAAAAAAATGTATTATACTATATTTTAGAATACATTGTAAGATATGATTGTAAATAATCAATACTTTTGACTTTGAATCTTATATATAAAAGTTTTTTAAAGAAATATTCAAATATCTAAACATTTTAAGCATAATTCTGTTCATACTAATACATATTTTCATTATTTAATACATATTAATATATGAAGAAGAATCATAAGTACAATTAGTGTAATAGTTACGGTTATTTAAATTGTAATATTTCAAAAACTAAAAAAAAAAATATGTTTTGGATCCTATAAGAATTTTTGTTATATTCGTTTAGAAATCAGATACCTCAAACATAATTCTGATGTTATATTTTTAGGTACAGCCGGTACAGGTTTTATAAAAGCAATTTATCGTTCACACAATGAGTACCTTAGGTATAAAGGGTCTCAAATAAATCGACTCACTGTATAATAACAATAAATACAAACTCCTCATTTAATATAAAATTATCTAAAATTTGAAATAAAAATTTATTTTAAAGACATTTTTTTCATAAAAGTAAACATTAACTTGGGTATCGATCAATCTAAAAATTACAGAAATCTATATGTTATTAACAATAAAAGAACCTCGGAGTAACTACTGTAGCAAATTGTTACTAACAATACTATTCCATGTATGAATATAATATAAGTTTATAAGGATTTAGGGCTATCGTCAACGTGAATCTATGTGACATGGGAATAAGTGTTAGCGCGAGATTTTATATTTAAGCCATTCACAATTTTTGTCCAGACCCGAAGTTTTATGACTTACAAGAAAAAGATGCGAGAAGAAATCTTTCAGTCACTTCTAAGGATATTCCCACACAAAAACATAAAAAGTCAAGCTGAAATACTAAATTTGTAGAAATTTTATGTAAAAATCAAATTAAATTAATAAATAATTATGTCAGTATAAATTAAGTCCCAAATAATCAAAATAACATGCAACAAGTTAATCCATTAGTTTTTAACATTATGATCATTATAATAACTACCAACTATAGGTGTGGAACTTATATCCTTATACCATCTACAAGCTAGAGATCGATAATATATGTATAATGTTATTCTGTGGTATTAATAATAGATAATTTATTGATAGGAACAAGTGAACAAAGTAGATTTATAGAGTAACTAGAAAATGACTAACTTCAGGTTTTTATTATTATCTATTATTTTGAAGCATATAATCAAATTGTATTTCAATATCAATTTTATCATACATACACAGATGATTAGAGGCATCAATAATTTCATAAAACAAAAGTGGACAGTTATAGAATAATATTCTACTTATCTTTTTTTCTTATTAGTTAGAATTACTTTTCTTTGCCTTTTTTTAAGTTCCATAAGAATTTATGTTATGAGTTGACATAATTATTATTATTTATAATAAAACATGAATATTAAGTACTATCTCAGATTATCCACGTAAAATAATCATAAACTTAATTGAAAAATCCTATAAAATCAAATATTGAGTTAAAAAAATAGTAATTAAGTCTCAATACTTTATATTAATTTAATGTTACTTATTATAATAGGATTTAATTCATATTTTAAGTGAATGTACTTGTGTAAGATTGGTCGTAAATGTGTGACAATGCTTTAGGATGGCAATTTCCATAATAGTAGGCAAGACAGTTTTATATTTATTTGATTAATAAATATATATGTTTTGATGTAATTAAATTTATTTTTAAAATCAATTAAATACTTTAATATCCTTGCATTTGTACAAGTTGTAAGAATGTACAGGCTTAAAAAAATACATTGCTTAATTATATAAATTTGACATAATTTTATGATCAGTACAAAAATAGTCATATTCTTAATTTTTACATTTATACTTTCCGATTATAATTACATTATGTATAAGAACTTGAATTTGACAAAAAGATATTATATTATGATGACAGGACATTTAAAATTTACAAAATACAACAATTTTAATACAAAAATCATAATCACTAATGAAATAATAAATATAAAAAAAAATAATCTTATTTTACAATTCTAATAAGTATTTATTTTATACAGTTTCAATTAATACTATTATTTTTCAAGTCTTAAAAATACAGTAATAAGAGAGGGCAACATTTTCAATTATTTAATATAATGGAAAATCTATGAATACATAGAAGTAGCCAAAAAATAATTTAATATTTTTAAACTTTAATTTTAAGCAGGTACAAAAATGGTATATAGGATACAAAACTTGCCATCTAAAAAAGGAAAAGCTCTCTCTAGAATGTACATTGTAATGAAAAAATAAAAACGTATATCAATCACGATTTTTTAGAAAATGGCCAGTGTGATCGTGACTTTAGGGTTCCACTACTGCTAACAGTAGATGATGAAGATGATGAGTTTGACCGTAGATTATGTGAAACAGAACCAGTTGATGAACATGAACTTAGACTAGAAGTAGATACTTGGCCTCCATTTGAAAACATGTCCATTACACAAGGCCTGCGGTTGTTCTTATCAAATGATTCTAAAAATAACGATTGGAATATTTTATCAAATAGATAGTAATGTTCTTTATAAAATTTAAAAATACACTTAGAATAGTTTAATTTTTAATTTATAAATTTCTGTTGAATACATCAAATTTAAAACATTAAGAATAAACAATAATTTTTGTCTCATATCAAGAGACATCTGGGTTACTATAATTATAATCATATAATATAGCACTTAATAATAAATTAAATATTTTATTTTCTGTCCCTTTATGAAACCAATTTATTTGGCATTCATAATGTATTCTTTCAGTTAGTTCCTTACCAAACAGTGGAGTTTCATCATAAAGGGATCCTTGTCTCTCAGGCTTGACAAAGGAATGTCTGTTTGTTTCCAACAACTGCACTTCCATTACATTTTCAGCTGCTTTCTTCCACCTTAAAATATAACTAGTTTAGAGATTACCTATTTAACAGTAATTCTTTTTTAAATTTGATATACTTGTGATGTTCTTTAGTATGTTGTACTAAGTATTTCAACCAATTTCCTTTTTCTTCTCCATTATCTACGACAAATGTAAGTGAAACTGTTTGTTTTTCTGATTCATTAGAAATTTCAATTTCATTATTTTTCTTAACTGCTCGAATTACTGTATTCTAAAATGAATATAAAATATTATTAGTTACTTTATTTTTGATTCGCTTATAATATTAATCTATTACCTTATCAACTTTAAATGTTTTTTTAGGTGGTTGCGACTTAGCTTCTTCTGCTGATGGCCATATAGATAGTTCAAAAGCTTGAAGACTCGCCCATGAGGAAGATAACTCATCACGTAACTTAACATATCCTGAATAAACTGGCGATGATATACATTGAGGTTGTGCAGCCAAACGACAACAAAAATGTCCAAAAAGAGGAAGCTGATTATTACGATTTTCTGTAAAAAAAAAAAGTGATAATTAATTTAAAATATATCATATTTTTATGCCAGATTGTATCAAATATGTAATATACTCACGGGTACTTTCAATTTTCATGTCATGGGTATGTACTCTATCATCCACTTCTTCTAAAGTTAATTTAGCTGATGCCATTAGTTCAAAATTAGGTCCACTAAAAATGTATAATAATGTTATTGTTATTGATAAATGAGGTACACAAATAAGAACAGCTAACATAATGCAATTCATACTTAATTTTCATATGAATTGTTTTTATTTTATTAGTTTTAATCACTTACATTTTGCTACTATTTAATTCATCTCTTAATGTGGCAGCTAATTTTTTACCAACTGTACGACTTATAGAACTATGTAATGTATTCTTAATTTTTCTGGGTGTACTAGCTATAGAAAAATCATCACGTAATACATGAGCGTATACTTCTAAATCAAGTTTGAAGTCTGGCCCAATATTTTCACTGTAAATAAAACAATGATTTAATAGTATTTTGATTACATCATGATCACTTAAAACATTTGAATAACTTACAAGAGCAATACATCATTAAATGTAACATCAGTCATTGATCTATCCACTGGAAACATAAGGCTGGTGTCGTACAATTGTGTTCCAATTTTGGCTAAACAGAATACTGCAAATCGTCGGTAGTCACCTTTGTTTTTGAAATGGTCTGTATCCCGCCACATCAATGGAAGTCGTAAATCTGACAATGATACTCGTGCTTTACCGCCATTCCATCCAACTCTACAAAAATATAACATTGGTTTTAGGTTTTTACACTATCAAAATACCTAATTAATTAATTAATAATAAATATTAATTTACTGGGGTGGTTCTCGACTCTTTCTATGTAATTCAGCAATATATGCAGTCATTCTCTCATTGGATGTTAATAAACTTTTAGCGGCCTGAAGGGATTGCGTTTGATGTTTGCAGGCAGCAAGAAGTCGAGTTGTGCCTTCACGCATTTTCATTTCAAACTCTATTTTTTGTTCTAATTCGTAATCCTATTAAAAATAAACATACAATTGTTATTGTAGACATAATCGATCTACATAATAAAGCATCAATGAGTTGATAATTAATCACCCAAAAAGAGATATTTGGGCATTTTTTCAAAGGTTCTACAAAAGTAGAACCTAACTCAAAAGATTTGTGTCAGTCAAGCTAATGAGTACTAATATTATGGGTTTATATGACTATGGTGACATTGTAGTATAGGTATGAGTTTTAATGGGTTAAGAACAAGCATCGAGTTACAAAATAATCAGTTTTAGTTCTCAGGTTGCACTATAAAAATAAAATAATAAAACCTATGCTTTAATGATTTGTACGTGCTATTTATATATTTAAAAGGCTCAAAAAAAAAAAAAAAAAAATGAAAAGATTTTAATTGCTTGAAACGAAAGGGAGAGAGAGATCACAGAAAAAAATAAGAAAAAATTCACGAAGATATATTTAAATGTAGCTATTTAGGTATAAATATATTGATGTTGATCTCGAGTTGCTCCAACATAGCGTTGGTCAGTGGAACAATTTGATGGACGCTAAAGGTCAAAAGATACAATGGAAAAATGATCGCAGTCAAATTCAATCGTATTTTTATACATATAGAATACAAAGGTCAAAGTAGGATGTTGGCTATTAACGCTAAAGCTATTTTTTAATATAATTTAAAATGTATAGTTAATGGACTTAGTATAGGTGCTAGGTATGCATACAGTATACACCAATTACAAATACTGAAATACTTACTTATTGGCTTGCACATAAGATAGATATTTTCATAAACTTTATATTATAACTAAAGGTTTATGAAAGATACGTTTCGTAAAATAAATCTAATAATCTAACGTAAAATAATAAAAAAAATTTTTTTCAATCGTTTAATGTAATAATAGTATTTAATTTTAACCACAAGAATCAAGACTATAAACTTGCATTACTATAACTTATGATTCATAAGTGTTGCAATTTGCCAATAGCTTTTTTTCCATAAAATAATCTAGTTTTAAATTGAATTGTATTCCAAACTATAAATAACATTGATTCATTTCAAAAACAAAGTTTCATCATGCATTTCTATTTGCAAAAATATCAGGACTAAAAAATATATCAACTCTATTTTTTTAAAATTATAACCTTCAAATCAAAAGGAACATCCTGTAAAGGTAGGGTGGTCCAGGAATAAAGAGAGTATATGGTTACAGGAAGTAAAAACGCCGACATCAATATCCTGTATTGTCGAGGCAGTGAGGCACGTGTCTAAGATAACATCTGTGGGCTCATTGTATAATCCGTATAGTGACGATTAAAACTCATAACACGTGTGATACGACTCTACTTTCAAAAAAATAGTAAGGAGGTATTAATAATGCGTAATATAGTTTATGCTGGAACGTCTGGAACGAATAAATAATATCCGTAAAATATTCATCATTTTTTATTTTTTCTTCACTTCGACAACCTAAGACAAAATGAACTACTATAAGCTATAGCAATAAATTAATCGAAATTATCGCTATTTTTCTCCAACCATCGCTATAAATGATATTATAAACTAATTTTTGCTTTTTTAATTCAGAAAAAAAAGGAGAATAAGTCTTACACTAAGTATTTTACTCATTTATGGTTAGTATTCAGAGTTCCCCGTGAGGATTTATATGTTACGATATCATGTACAAATAATATATCAGATTGTTTTTTTATTTTTAAATCTCACGCGACTAAGACTGTGATATCAGATATTTCGTACGTAAAAACGGACTTAAATTTACTCTCGTGCTCGGCTGCTCTCACGATGTCTCGGCTAATGTATACTGCCGGCATAAAAATAAGAAGAGCATTTGCAATAATATATAAGTTATACACATACACGGAGATGACTCAAATAACAAACCAATATACTGCCATCTTTTTCAGAATAGAAAGCACCATAAAAAAAAATTAATGAGGAAAAAAAGTATGTTATTATTTGTTAATATTATTTATTAAGGTTTTGCATTTTATATTTCAAATAATATAATTTCTAAATGAAATTTATTATAAATGATACTTAATTATTTAAGTTTTTCTTTAATAAGAATTATTTATACTTTTATAGTTTTTAATATAGAATAAACAAGACAACAGAAAAATAAAATATATATTATTATCTACGATTAGAACAATAAAGAACACATAAATTGTAAAATGTATTTTTGTTTCATTGAAATTTGAAACCAAATTTATAAATCAATATTTAACATTTAACAGCCTTTTTTGATATAAGTTGGATCCAATTATTATTTTATATTTAAATTAAATAAAATTAAATATTATTAATCTAAAGAAAATAATTAATAAACATAATTGTTTAATTTAATACCTATTTAAACGTGTCTATAAGTTGTATAAATTGAAGTAAAAAATAAATTATAGATTTTACAAGATCCTATATATACTTACTAAGCTTTTTTACAATTAATATAATAATAATCTAAATTATTTATTTTTTAAAAAACAGTAAGAACACATTATTTATTAACTATATAGGTTATCAATGTTAAAACTTAAAGCTTATATGGGCAATAGATTTATAACCATTGCAATAATTTAATGTTTAGTATCTACTTAAATTTTAATAATTTCATTTTTAAAAGACAGATAATTATGTTCAATTACTTTTAAAATTACACAAAAAATATAATTATTTTATTCTTCAATAGTAATAAATAAAGAGTGGTTGTGGAAAATATCAATTGGAGTATCAGCAGGTAAAAAAAATGACATACATTGAGTAATTGGGTTTGAAATAACTCTATGTAGGTAATAATAATAAAATAAAAAACATTTAAGTAAACAAATACTTTGATCATCAATTGTTAAATCAGATATACAGATAATAACACAAAAATAGAACAATCAAGAATACGTGTCAAGACACAACGAAATGGGAATAAGAAGTCTTTTCCAATGAACAACACAAAATATTATCGATGGTTATTTATTTTAATCATTATATTTATGACATAAATATACACTATATTTTTTTCCGATTTTGAGAAAATCAGAATTTTTAGTACGAATAAAATGGTTCATGGTACATTTTAGTTTTTCGAATCTACTATACTATTCGATGTCTACCACTAAAATAGTGACTGGGCAATATGCCATAATATGACACACTGCAACGGTTGTCTTTGACAAATTATTGCACGAATGAATGAATATTAGTAATAATAATAAAATACAAACAGATAATTTGAGAAGTCGGCACAATTTACTGTATAAACACAACTTCTTTATAATAAGAACGCACTCTATCCGGAAAATTTAATCGTATCATACAGATTATGAAAATGTATGATTGAACTGTGCAGTAATTACACTAATTATTATTTGGTAGTTGAATTGAACAATAAAACAAGAAAATAAAATGTGTATATAATAATATAGTATTTTATATTTAAATTGAATTATAATACAATAGTATGCAATTTCGTAAGAATTTAATTTTCAAACAGTCATAAAATCAAAAGTCCGGTAGAACTTTTTTTTATAGATTAATGAAGAGTAGCTTATGGATAACCTAGTGTTAAAATTTTGAACCTTAGTAATAAACAGAAAAAATTTTATGAATTTTCAACTACAAAATAACTTGCAAATTATTGCGATTTTAACATATTTTATACAAATTTTAACTATATGGGCTTATAAAAAAAATTTGAATTAGACGATTTCCGACATTTTTAGTTACGATTAGTTTAACTTAATATATACCTTGTATTAAATTTTCAAGAGTTTTCGGTCAGCCAATTAAATTTTATAGATGTTTAAAAAATTTTTTTTTTACAAAAATCGAAAATTTAAATTGTCTATAAATAAGTAAAAACATGTCAAAATACTTTGAAAACTTAACCATGTATAGAGAACGCCAATATAAAGATTTGGTGAAAATTTCAAGTTGTTACGGTTTTTCGTTTTTAAGTTAGAGCAATTTCAAGAACCGATATGATTTGTCAATCTAGAATTTTATATATTATATTATATTATATTTTACATGTAATTTTATGTCAATATTTGCTGTTCAAACGCTTATAAAAAAAAGTTGTGCCTATGGGTTATGAATTTTGATTATTTTTGAATGACAATAAAAACTACTTGTGTGGAATCATATGGCATAAAGGAAATACCAATCTTAACAGCTGGTAAAAATTTCAAATTTCAGCGACTTATACTTTTTGAACTATCACAAATATTTAAAATCGTTTGAGGACAAATCGTTATTTTATGCAATTTCGTAAAAATTAAAATTTCAAACGGTTATAAAATTTTTTCCTCTTGGTCCGGTAGAAGTTTTTTGAAGAGTAGCTTATGGAGCATTTTTAAAAAATGTATTTTGTAAAAACGTGATTTTACGTAAAATTTCCTGTTTTTATGTAATTTTTTTTATCGGTTTTTTCGATTTTTTTAAAAAGTATTGAAAAAATTGGATTTTTGACTTGCCTAAATACCAATTACACAAACACAAAAAAAAAACACACATTGTAAAACCAATAGATTCCATCACTCCGTTCAGAATCTAAAATAAAAATAAATAAATAAATATATTGTTATTTTGTTTTTAAATTTGGATGCTGATAAAGTAATAGTATTAATAATATTTCTAGGAACAGAAATTATAATTTAAACTCAATAAATAAATATAGCCTATGTCTTTACTATTGATTAAAAGTATCAGGTATAATTTGGCCTAATAAGTATACTGAACGTGGGCGAATGCAACCCAGACCAGCTCATTGTTTAGAACTCGAATGGAAAGTATAATAAAAAATAGTAACGAGAATGCATATTGCAGACGCGAATTGCGAATAGATAAATTATGATTTCTTGATGAGTAATTGATATCTAAAATAACGAACACAACAATATTGTTGTAGTATCAAATAGAGTAAAGATTAGTAAAAAGAAAAAAAATCTTGTATATATGAAAATTAAGTTCAAACCTTAAATATTTTAAAATAATTGTGGATTACAATAATATTATGAAAGTAATAAAGTAAAGGTATTTTATTAAAATGTATCATATGTAAAACAATACTACTAAGTAAATTAAATAATGAATAATATATAATATTATAGTATAGACACTTCAGCTTTGCGTTATTATAGCGACGAACTTGAAGTACATTTATTAGAATATGTTTGTATTGAACAATGATAAGGCATTTATTTATAAACTGAATATAAAATAATACATGAACAATTATACGGATTTCTACAATAATCAACATCATCATTTTTATTTATCTATTTCCTAAACACAATTGAAAGAATAGATGTAAATTTTTTTTTTTAATGAATCTCCATTTTATTTTTATTATGCATGCCATGTAGAACGATGTATGCAATTTTGGAGGAAATCAAATTTAAGTTCAATTTTTATATAAAATAACAATTTGTTTTTTACTTTCCATTAATAATGGCATAAATAGGGTAAACAAGTACTTATATATACCATATACAATTTTATTTTTTTTAATTTTAGCATTAGAAATAAACGTCAACTTGATTTCCTTACAAGTTATATTGATTAATGACATATAAACCGTATATAAACTTGTATCAGTAGCTATGTAAATTTAAGTTCAATTAGAATTAGACAAATATTAAAAATAAATTCAAGATTTTGGCACATCATTTATTGGTTTTATTTTCACATAATTTTACATTTTTAACATTTTATTTATTACTCTAAATTTAATTTAATTATAATTTGGATTTTTTTTTTATACATTTAAAAGGTTCTATGCCGACAAAAAGTCATAGTATTTATTATTATCAAGTAATAAAATTAATGTCATGAATTAGATTGAAAATTTTACAAGAAATATTTTCTTCTTAGATATTAGAAACAAAAAAAAATTTGTTAATTTAATTTTCCATAGAAAAAATCTTTATTTTTGTGGTTTTATTATGTAAAATCTATTCTAATCAAATATTTTATTGGCGTAACTCTACACTAAAACAAATTTTCCAGATTTTATAGCGGTTATTACGATACCATGATTTCCGGTTTTTTAAATTATAGGAATAACATAATAAATGACCACACGTTTTAATATTTGACACAAACATAATAATATTATGTATTGCATACACCATACATATAATATATATATATTTTTTCAATAATATGATATTAATATATTATATTCAGCATTCTTCGATTAAATACAATGAGAGACATGTTTTAAAAACACGGTTAACACCAGGTTGCGGGAAAAAACTTGTTAAACAAAAATTGTTTTGTACCCAATATTAAATAGGATATTAGACTAGTAAGTCGGTAATCAGTTCTATAGCGGTAAAACTTCAGAAAAGATAATTCCGTTGTGTATACATGTATATATATATATATATATATATATATATATATATGGAAATTAATTAACTGTTGCAATATACACCAATTTAATAACGGTTTGCTCGACTAAATAATATTGGATTTATTCAAGAACAGAAACATTAGAAACTAGGTGTCTATAATAATATTAATATATGCAAACTAAACAGTATTAGGTCCACTAAAAACTTTGATTCATAAACCGAATAATATATATTCGACAAGCGCACAGCAAGAATAGCCTACAATATATCGAAGAGGATTCCGGTCACGAGAATTTATCGCATGGTGGCGGCAGCGCGCGCGTCCGGGAAATCGGAGGCGCATTGTCCAGCTGAAACCTTCCTATTGTGCATGCGTGGTGATGGATGATACAGTGTGGTGGGCAACGCATGTGATCGTATGTTACAAAATATAATGATAAAGCATAAATAATAATGGTTTGTCGAATCATAACGGTTAAATTTTTTTTATTTAATGAACTGCCAATGTTGACACGCATAGCGAATTTATTCTGCTGGAAGACGCACGGTGAACTTGTCGAGAAAAAAAACAATGATCATTAAACGAGATGTAAATAGCTCGAAGAAGGAATAATACTGTACATTAACTTGGTGCACAATAAATAAACATAATATACTTATTATGGCGTTTATAAAAATAATGTAGGACGGTTTTGTAGAAAAATTATAGTTATACTTTTTTCAATATAAAAAACCCTGGCAATACCTAAATAGTGCAGATGCATATCCAACTAAATAAAATAACACTTATCATGCAAAGAAACATAATTTAGGAAAACCATGAATATAATATGTTTAAAATATTCATTTTTTAGTTATTACACTTATGCAAAAACAATTAATCAAGAACAACACGCATACATTGTATTGATGACAAAAATCTAATGTTCATAGTCCGTACTTTTAGACTCATTACTTAATGAGTCATGATTAATTAAGTACTGCAGCTGATACGAATTGATAAATATTATAGTTGAGTTATTAGGTAATACAACTACAGAGGTAATGAAATAATTCAATGTAATTTCTTAGTAATGCAACAAGATGAATTTTATAATCAGCTAAAAATAACTAAAATTTAATTAAATATTATACGGATTGGAAGATATTTTAAAGAAGTTAATAACGTATAGGTTCAAATAAAATTAGAGAAAGCCACTAGATTATTTTTAAAACTGAATTTTGTACCTAATAGTTAAAATACCAATCAATTTTAGAGTTCAATATTTTTTTAAAACACACCCTACATTTTATATAGAAGGATGCGTCATACGCATTTATAAAGATTCTCTCTTTAATGGAGGTCCAGGTTCATATTGTTATTATTATGTAAATAATATACTCGATGGTTATTGTTTTGTTCAAGATTAATAATGAATATACAAGATTATTATTCTGAAACAATAATAATGACAGAATAGATTAAATAGACCGTTTGTAACTAACAAATCATCTTATAATATTTTGTATAAGATTTTTCAGCTACGTATACAAAAAATATTTTCGTGTGAGGAGGGTTTAAGTAGAAACAAAGATAGTTGTGTTTCTTATATAGAAAATATGGTGAAAATTTTTAATTAAAACCTTAGCAGTTAGGTATTATATTAGTACAAGTATGAAAGAATAAAGAAAATGCATAGATGTTAAAATTAAGAAAGTCATATTCTATAAACTATAATAGATAATTGATTAAATGTTTCAATAAACTATCGTTATGGTATGCTGACACTTTTAAAACTACAAAAGTTCAAAATTGTACTATAGGACTGTTGATGATATGATTTATACAATATTCACTAAAATACTACAAAAACTATGTATGAATATATACGACTAGCTTGCAATAATAATATATTAATATCTGTTGTCATTTATTGAGTTGAAAGTAAATAGTTGTAAGATTTAATTTAAATCAATAAATGGTTTACTGTTTATTCAAAACATATGGAATATAGACAATAATTTTATTATAAGTACATCTCATTTGTGTATGTGTTTGATAGAATTTGTGATTATTGAAACTTTTCTAATAAAATATATTTTTGAATATTAAACTGAATAAACATTATTCAAGCGAAAACATCGTAAATGACATGATAAGAAAAATGTATTATATTTTCATTAATTTATAAGTAATTTAGTTTTTCAAAGTAACGTTTGTGTTTAAATATGTTCACACAATTTTTTTCCACGGTTATTCTTACCTTGAGATTATGAGCAATTTGCTTAATATAAAACATTTCCATGTCTTGTATTACGTTAGGTTTTCCAGTGTTTTGATTACTAGTAGTCTCCAAATAAGCGGAATTTCGCCGTTTATCTTTCAACGTTAATGCAGCCAATGGAGGAAAACACGAGTTCATGGTCGGTCGAATTTGGATACTGCAAAAGGGATACAATAAATGCGCATGGAATTTTAAATTTTGGCAGAAACCAAAGTTTTGAGAAAAATATTAAATCCGGTGGATCGGGTCCAAATCAGCAGTGTCTCTCTATTTTAGTCGTTGTTGGGTCATTTTAACGACTAACATACTATATTTCATTAGTTATAAATGCAGTGTGTAATAATGATGCACATAAATTACGGAAAATGAAAATTATATCGTGAACAAAGAAGGACGGTTATTCTTTGACCACAAAAAGTACATTGCAACGAGTTATGTCCACTCTAAAATAAACGACTACCAATGACATATAGTCATTTTTTATCACTATATTATGGTTTTTAAAAAAATTATCCTAAAATGTTTGACTGTACATTACCAAAGAATCAATATTATAGTTCGAAATGGAAGTGTGTGAGATTCGGTAAGACTGCTTTAGTATTATTTATTGAAATTTATAAGCACCGACGAATCATAGCAATCATTATGATTATTAAAGTGTATTGTAAATACATATTAAATAACTTTAGATTCTTGAATATTTGAAAATTAATGATTTATCGTAAATTTTAAACTTCAAACTTTTATATAATGACTCTATTTTATTAAATTAAATCATATATTAGCATACTTATTAATTGTTTACATACACTATTATTTGAAAAATGAAAAAAGTTAAGGAAAATTAAAATATAAAACCAACACAATATTAATTTAGTATTATAAAAAAATTAAAAAAAAGGTTATACAATAATGTCGTGTAAAATGAGTATTTAAAAATATTAATCCTATCTAACCCAACAAATAACGGTTTTATTATATATATGCTATCGAACTTAGTTATCTTCAGCTTAGTAAACAAAAACAAATTTATGTTGATATTGTTTACTTATTAAATAGAAGTAGGAAAGTAAAATGTTGTAATGTCAGTTTTTTTTTCAAACAATAACGCACGTTGACATATTTGAATGACCTACATCATTACCTTTTCGTTTGTATAAATGATTTTTGATTTTCATAAAGCTTAATATGTTTGAACAGTGATTAAAAATTATATTTATTTATCCACGTCGGGATGAATTTTAATCTGTAAAAATTTTGGTTAATAATTTGTTATTTTTTGCACGCAATTAATCTAAAAGGGCCTCAATTTAAGGAGAATAAATCTTCAAGAAACAATACATGTATCAAATATCTTAGTCCAACGTCCTTCTTGTTACAACACGTGAATTATTATTATTTTGATTTATGAGTAGGTATATGGCTTTCTAATGTATTTTTAAAAACTACTAACGACGATTTGAATATCCCAAAAATGCTTTAATGTGTGTTACTGGTGACTGTTGTCATATTATATCAATTTAAATAAACTACATATATTTTAGAAGAAGTATAGTTTTATTCAATCGTTTAAAAATATTGATAAAATAATGGCGATTCAGACTTTTTTAAATTCTGTTCTAAAAGAGTTCATTTTTAAATGAAAATAAATACAATTATTTTAATTGGAAATAAGAGATTCTCCAATTGACTACACACGTAAATATTTAACTACATAAATAACAAAACTTAAAAGTTGACTTAGTATTGATTATGTTGGTAACGAAGACCCTTAAGCCAATTGACAAATCATATATTGAGAGGGACACTGACACTCAACTAGCAAATTGCTATAAAATGATCAACTTTTTATAAAAATGTTTTACGTTTATAAACATTGATAAGTCTACGGTTAAATGAATGCACAAAATAAACAGTATGAACAAATGTGCAAAATAAAACATTCAAATTTACAAAAATATTTAACAGTTAAATTTTTTTTGAATGCTTCAATTTAAATTGTCAAAATTAAGTAGGTAATTATATATATTTTATAAATGTTTAATGAAAAATAATAATCTATGGCTGGAATTATCAGAACATAAAAGATATGAAACAAAATAAAATGTTTAAAAGCTTTAAGTGTGTAAGATTAAAATAAAAAAAATATTAGCAGTTGTATAGAAACGATTATAAACTTGTTAACATGTAAATCTAACATGATTGCTACAGCAATATTTATATTTTTGTTACTCTCAACTTCACGCACTATCAAAATGTCATGCGAAAACCGGTTCTACACACCTTTCACACAGCATTGAGAAGTAAATACCAAAAAGTTTACAGCAATCGAATGTGTATTGTAAGATGTTTACTTTAAAAGTTTTATCATAATTACAAAGGAAATATGTTTATTTTTCGTATATTTGATTCAAAATGTAATACTTATATAATTTTGAAGTAAAATAATTAATTTATCACAATCAAGTTAAAAAACTTACTGTTATTTAGTTTTATAATTTCTGATAATATTTTCCATTTATAATAAGATAATTTACTTAATTAATTATTTAATTAAAAACACCGTGGTATGAAACTAAAAAAAATATATTTTTTATTTTTGTTTTAAAAATATATTTTTTTAAGCGTTAAATAACTGAAACTGATAATATAATCCAGGAAACAATTAAATAAATGTATTATTTTCATATAATATGTAATAAATTAATTAAATGTTAATTAACCGTTTATATTTTAATGGTCAGTAATAGAAAAATGTTTTATCTAATTGTTTTATTTATTTATTTTAGAGATATTAATAAAAATAAATATTTAGTCAACATGACAAATAATAAGTAAACTTGTTATACAATTTGAATTGATGAAGATTTAAGTTTTGTTATAGATTATCATTAGGTACATCAATAATATCATAAGATAAAAAAACAATGAATCCGAAGCAAAATAAACTTAATTCCTAGTTTCTTAATTTTAAGTCACGCAGTAAAATGTCTGACTTTATGAGTCATACTATAAATGATAAGCTGATGGTACTGATAATGTTTATTATCTTAGGTTAATGTGATTAAACCAATAAATAAAGACAAGGAGAGGAACATTATATAATACTCGTTATAACTACAATTTTTTTTTTTTTTTTTGTAGTAACTAAGAATTGGAGAAAAATTTAATTGTAAGCTTTAAAATAAAATATAATCTATGGTTACACCCCGAAACGATACATTTTAATTCAATTTTACCATAATATATATGTATGTAAATGTAAACCACTCGAAAAACACTTGTATATACACGTAGGTATATCTTGAACGATAAAAGATTTATGAAACTTATAAAATATATAATATTATCAAACTATCAGTATTTAAGTACTTGAGAGATTTTAGAGAATATAATGATTGCTTCAAATAATAAATTAAAAGTAAATCACAGTGAGTCGTCATTTAATTTATGTAATTAAATGGCAAGAATATAACCCGGGCAGGGAATGCACACAATAGCTGGGTAAAAACACCATGTAAACAATACAATGACAGACACTGCTGTTTGTCATTTGAACGAGATACCAATGGGCAAAATACAAAACTTACAAGATCCTCAGGGCATCAAGAAAGATACTGTGTGGTCCGATTTAGAATACAGTAACACAGATTTCAATAACGAATAACGATTATCGCGACGACATTTACGAAAACACGAGCAACACGAACACAAACATTGAACACACACGCACGACTGCGCGTCTACGGCTCTACGCACGAGCCGCTTAGGACGCCAGGACTGTGTGGGTTATTTTTATTCGGTACACAGCGCGCGCAGCCTACCGGCCACCATTGACGACTATGGCGTGAGTTTTATAGAATAATGAAGGGGATCCAAATAATGATGTCACTAACATTGATAATAATCCAACGAGAAAATGTATAAACGTTATGAATGTTTTGATATATCAAACAACAAAAAGGATACATTATTTATGTATATACTATATAGAGAATTTGTATTGTATTTATGTATATAAAATTAAATAGAGTCTTTTGAAATTACTTAAAATATTAATTTTAGATAATACAAGCAATTTTACTATTAAAATTCATTGAAAGAAAAAACGTTGATACAAACTCAATTCGTAGCCGTATAAAATTCTAATTACTAAGAACGTTAGTTAAAGTCTCTGACTCTACTTCGGAACGAGTTTATCGCATTTATGTATTGAAATATAATATAGGGCGGTTTATATAACGAAAGATACTTGCCTATTTACTATATTATATAATATTATATCTGACGCTCGTTAAAAATATCTATAAATATATCGAAATAACTATTATAAGAAATTTGAACTTCTTTAATTTCACTACCTTCTACTTATATTTTTTAAGCCATATAGTAAATAGACCATATTTATCTATTGTGTTTTTGTGTCATATAAATTCTAATCATCATGAGAACAGGAGAGTGTTGCACATATTTCCTCTGTTTGTGAAATCGACCCCGTAAACGGTAGATGCGTGTGATCCGTAGACTGTGATAGGTACAAACACATTTATAATATCGACCGACGACCACGTACTCCAATTCTCTCAGATAAGGCAATTAAATATTAAATTTTAAAATAATTACCTCACGTACAATAGTATGTAAATCGGGGTTTTCATTAAATAATGAATGTCTATTTCACGAGAATGCTTAAATCATAATTGAAAACCTATTGCTAACCTTATTTGCTACAGCTCATATTTTATAGCTAACATTTTTTTAAATACCTAGTAAACGACTTATTTAATACAACTTGTTATAAAATAATTAAATACGCACAATAAGATGACGTTACGTAAACTATTTACTACAATTACAAATGTTTTATTTGAATAAATTAAAACCTAAGAACTATTTACTTATCATTTAAAACGAGAAGACTCAATCAAGAACATGTTTAATATTTGAATGAAAAAAAAACCTCCGGTCAGAATTATTGTTTCTCAATAATAAGACCGTCAACGACATTTCACAGATGTTAGTATTTGTTTTCTATTCGCATGTAGGTCTTACAATCATATTTCGATTATTTCTTAGAACCCCGACACATGCCAATATTAATAAACCAGATTCGTAAAAATTAGGGTGTATAATACTATAAAATGTGTTAACCATATTAAGAAGATAGCATTCTTTGGTTTTCTGTTTCAGTAAATCCCTACACATAGGGATTTAGATATTTTCTATTTCCAACGTACTAATTAATCTGTTTGTGCGATAAGGATTTTTAAAACTGATTCGAA
Organism: Chaitophorus viminalis; assembly: GCA_025469195.1. Taxonomy (NCBI): domain Eukaryota; kingdom Metazoa; phylum Arthropoda; class Insecta; order Hemiptera; family Aphididae; genus Chaitophorus; species Chaitophorus viminalis. Next base: position 54,222 of record JAIPRK010001422.1, read on the forward strand.
TATGTTATAAAGTCTTCTTTAAATCGACTTTCTCACACTTTAAGATGTCGTACTTATACACCGACAAATAAACTTTTGTTGACTTTTGTTCCAATTTGCTTAGTTCTGTTTTGTGCAATTATATTGGAGACAAAATCAAAAAAGTAGGAATGTTGATCTAAAGTAAACTACTATGAATTCAAATAAGCTTTTAAAATCTTTATCGTATCAATAGATCGTTGATCGATCAGTATGTTGGAAATAGAAAATTTCTAAATCTCTAAGTCTCGTATGTGATACACAAAAATAAAAAAGTCATGGATTAACACCACGTGCAAAAACTTTTTAAACTATTTACAACTCTTGCTTTGGTTTAATTCACAGTTTTTCAAAATGTACAACAATATATCTTGTACAAAAGTACTTCTATTATTTTTGATTGTTGTTGAGCTGTAATTTTTCATAACAGAGTAAAAATTAACCGCTTAACATTAATTATGTATATATAAAACAGAATTTAAAAGAGATATGAAGTGAATTCACTTTTTTATTTAAATTCTATTCAAAAATTATAGCGTATAATTCATTATTTTATATTATTTTGATAATTTACAAAAGAATTAGAAACTTTTGTTTGTATTGAGATAGAAAACGATGATCAAAATACCTTTGTACAATCTTTAATTTATCTACAAACTTATGGAACATAATTTTATTTTATTTGATATTGTTTGCAAAAGAATGTCGTTTCAATAAGTAGAAATAGTACGTATTAGATGTAAAATTTTTTTTTATTATTACTATTATTATGAAAGTGATAAATTTAGTTTATTAAGTTCAAAAAATACCTCTGTAATTAATAATTATACCTTTTCAGTAATCGCCATGGCCCATGGATCATGAATCTATACATTTCCAATCGTCCTTACTCCTTCTCATTTGTTTATCTTTATAAATCCAGTTTTGACGCTTCGGGTCAAATACAATGTTTATTTTCATAAACATTTAATTTAGACTATAATTATACTCTTTTATATTATTAAATTGAGTATGTAAAAATTGTTCAGCCTACATGATGAACTTGAGTAATGACAGAATGTAAAATTAATCTAGGAATAAAATGTATAATAGTATACATATGTAATATGAACACTTGATAATATAACAAAATCTAGAACATTTTTAGTAATAACAAACTGAAATAGTTTGAAATATAATGAAACATTGATTGTCATTTAAAGCGAAGTTCTAGTAATTAACTGGCCGCCATTATAATGTTGAAATCATTTAATAATTGAGTAATATTATAAAAGTATAAGCAATATTAAGATAACAATCTTCGTTTCGGCATCTTTTAAAGAAGTCATAGTTTATAAAGTAAATGAAATAAGAACTAATAAAATACCTAAACTGGTAAACTATACTCATAAAGTCATAACTAAATAAAAAATTTAAATTGCCAATTTATTTTTAACTTATTATAACATTGTAATATTAATTTATATATATAAATATATATATATATACACATCATATATTTTAGATAATATACAATCTGTAAGGGTAATTTACAATAAGCATATGTGCAGTGTTTATGTGTTTCTTATGTGAATTTACATGAGTTTAAGGAACTGCCCAACAGTAGTACTTATAACATGAGGGACTTAAATGTGTGGGTTGTTTGAATTTAATGAATAATTTGGATAATAATTTTATTTTTACGTTGTTGCTAGGTCTGCTAGGAAACACTAGTTTCTTTTTAATCTTCTTGGGGGGTCACCAGGTATGTTGTTAAAGGCAAGGGCAAGGATCAATTAATTTATATAAACTTTAGAATTTGTTTTTTTCTATTAATAAAGTTATACTTTAAAAAAAAAACCGGACGGGGACTCATTCTGCCGTACAGTATGAAGTGGAGTGAACCTCGTTCAATAGGTAAAATATGTGTTAAATTTGAATGCAATGATAAGTATCAGTGTATACGAAAAACGATTCTGAACGGAGATGACTTGTTAATCTAGAATAGGTATATATAATATATTATGTTATATTTCAACTGTAATATTATGTGAATCTATGCTCTTCAAACGCTTATAAAAATAATTGTGCCCATGTATTTTAATAATCTTTGAATGACAGTAGAAAGCTGTCTGTGAAATCTTCTATTAAATTTTCAAGTAATAATTTCCTAGCCAAATTTTTTTTATCAATAACTAAAAAAAAAAGAATTAAAAAATGGAATATTTTGAAAATAAAATGCCAATCTAAATAACTAGTAAACGTTTCAAGTTTCTATGACTTATACTTTTTAAATATTATCCGATATTTAAAATCGTTGGAGGATAAATCGTAATGGAAATTTTTTAAAGTTATTTGAAGAAAAACTTATGGATAACCTTGTGTTCACATTTTGAACTTCAAGTATAAATACCAAAAAATGTATGAATTTTCAAATACAAAATAACTTGCAAATTATCGCAATTTTGACATATTTCATCTCAGTTTGGTGCTTATATAAACAATTTGAGGATTCTGATTTTCGTTTTTTTTTAATTGAGATAAGTACAACTTATAACAAACCTTGTTTTAAATTTTAAATATTTTTTGGGCAGCCATATTTTTTTATCGTTATTTCAAATTGTGACACTGAGAAAAATCCAAAATGTCAATTGTCTATAAATAGGTAAAAAAAAATCAATATACTTCAAAAATTTAACCATGTATAGAAAACGCTAATAAAATTTGATCGAAATTTCAAGTATTATATTATCTATTTATCTAATATTATAGTTAATACCATACCATAATATAGTCATTTCTTATGGCTATTAATGCATAGGCGTAAATTTGGCATGTTGGAAAGGGGGGCTAAAATTATAAACATAGAACCGGCTTGCGGGGGTGAACCCCCTACATACCTGTATATTTTACAATAAATATTATTATATAAAATGTATATAAAAACTTCAAAATAATATATTTAACAAAACTATATAAATTTTACAAATTAATTTATTAATAACATTTTTTATATATCAATTTAATATATTTATGTTCATCAGCAATTTTTTAAGGATTGTCTTTTTATTTATATTTTTGGTATAGCTTTTTTCTATGTACAAGATAGACACCTGATTAAATCTATCTTGTAAAGTTGTAACATAGACGTTCTTAACCAAGTTTTAATCCATTGTATAGCAGAAAAGCTTCTCTCTTATACGTGGAGGAACTAATTGGTAATTTAAAGTTATTTTATACAATTGAAACAAGTTTAGGTAAACATTTTCATGGAAAATAAGCATTAAGTTATCCGCTGTTAATCCTTTTGAAGTACCATATGTTTTGATAATACAATTTTTAACGACAACCATTTCAGCTTTTAACAAATACTTAAATACTTAACAAATTGTTCGTTATGGAGTATGTTATGTATATCACAATAATATGTATCAGACCCTAATAAATATATATCTTCATAGATTTTTTTTGGTTTAATCGACTACCTGTTTGAGCAATGTTTCCACCCGGGTATTTTCGTAGTTTATAAGTCATAATTATGCTACACTATAAATGTCAATCCGTGTCAAACTTTTATCAATTAAATACGTCTTACATCATCCATATTAGACAAAGGTATTTAATTAAAAGCAAATAAGGGAATAGGTAGTGGTAAGAATTAAAAATATTACCATCAAATATAATATGCTTGGTCATTTATAAATATCATTATAATGATTCGTCAAAAAACGAAAAACAAAAAAAAAAGTAAAAGGATAAAACAAACACAATAAATCATAAAAACCCGGATACAAACAATAAATTCAAATAAAAAAAGTAGTATGAGGGGAAGATTGGAAGAAAAAACATGAATAAAAAGACTATATAATAAGAATTACCTATTATTCAATATGCATAAGCTATTCAAATTTACCTCAATAGAATAAACGTAAAAATAAAATATGCACATAATTTAAGCAAAACAAAAAATTTTAATTTATACATTATTATTAAGACAATTTATTTGCACGATGAATAATAAAATAATTTGATGTACCAAGTAAAATTATATAAATTAATAACCAATAGCATTACACTATTACAATTTTACTATACGATATGAACATTTTATAAATTTTAACATCAAATATTTAAATAATAAACATGGTAACTTTGCCTTATTATTTCAAAACAATAAACGGAGTTACAATGTTTGATTAATTATGTCTCACTAAAAATATTTCTACCAAGTAAATTAAAATAATATAACCCCTCTAACTTTTTCAGTCTCCACTCTCCAGGACCATTATTACATTTAACGAGATAACCATTTGAAACTTATGATGCAGATCTATTCTAGATATAACCGAATAAATTACACTATCAACAGAGAACTTAGGAAAATAAAAAAACATTACTGTAAAATCAATATAATATTATTTCCTTCGTGTAGAATATTAAATAATTAGCTCATAAGTTATAACTATTGTTTGATACTATAAGAATATTTAGAAATAAAGACACCGAGTTGTGATAGTTAGTACCGGAAAAATGATTTCAAAAATTGCAAGATACATATTACATTAAACTTTTAATTGGATTACAAATGTTAAGCAGTTGCGACATACAAATTGAATAACAATAACATTTCGATATTGTCATATGCAACAGCTATATATAATCAATTACAATCTTTTATATATTTTAAAACTTATTTTAATGTTGAAATGAAATAATAAACTAATACATTCGGTATTAAAAATAACATATATAAAACAAAAAAAAATGAATTTTATAATATTAATCACTTTAAAGTAGTATAATATTATTTTATTTTAATATGATTTTTATCACATTTTATGGTATCTTTAGAGGTAAGAAGAGATACCTCAATGTATTAAAGTATATTGCTTCTACTGTTTACAGTATAAGTGTATTAGACGTATGAATTATTTACATTTTTAAAACTGATAATATTATTCAGTCCTGTTTACTCGATCATAAAGTACACATGTATACCGACATACGCTCAATTATCAAGGAAAAGTTTAAAGAACACGATCATTACGCGCACACACATAGCGAAATAGGAATCTCAACATAATGAAAATTATAGTAATTATATTCCAACATACGTATATTGCCCAAAAACTCTACTCTTTACGATTCAAATGGTGAAGTGATTCTCTTGTAAAATATAGACGAACAATCTACGACAGTTTTTATTTTAAATTTCAAACGTAATATATACTAAAATATTATCATCCTCCTCAAACTTCAACCATAAATTTTTCATCACACAATGACAAAAAGCAAAAGTTATTTGCCTCACCAAACCGGTTACTTCTATCAATCGGAATGATTCTAATGACTATATTTCCCGCGTTAAGCAATAACAGCCCAACAGGTGAGCTACACATGAGCCTTGTGACTACTTCCCATTCACCAATTATAATTTAAAAATATAAATAATATTACTTTCTTCAAAAATTCGTAATTAAGTACAACTCTAATCAACCAGCTTTCAATCTTGAATCTTTTAAAGCTAACCCGGTCATATTTAAATATTTATCTCCAAGACCAAAAAAGTTTCAACGCAGTCATTACTTTCTTGAGGGAAACTAGTATTGAGCAACACTCAATTATTCCATCACGTTTACACTCATTTCGGGTTATGATCTAGAACCTACACTATACGACTCCTACCTCCGAAATTTGTGAAGCTTTGACCGCCCTCGGTCAAATAATCACAACCTACAAGTCTCATATATATCAACGCAAAACGTTGCATAACAACTTTTTTATCTGGATTTAAAACTCGCCGAAATAATGAGATTTTCAATATCTCATTTCTATATTCAATACTCTGGTTAAAATCAAAAATCCTTCAAAAGTCAATCGGAGCCTAAATTAATGCCTCAATTACCATACTCGACAGTTTTGCGATCACCAAATCACGCTGTATTAAATGTGGCGACAATCGCCTCAGTACCTCATTTCCGAGTTCTAAATGTAGCAATAACAAAAGCTACCCAGCCAAATGTGCATTGATGAAAGCGTTCACAAAGCGAACTTCAAAGGATGTTCGTCGTTTAAATCGCTCAGCGAATATCAATACATCACATTTCTACCCAAACCCAAAACTTCATATCCTTAAATACAAATTTAAATTCGAATTTAAATCCTAATCCTGTGTTCACTGCTTATACGCACATGCTCTCTCTAGTTCTGAAAATAATAATGTTTCCGTAATCCAAACAAAATCCTATCAAAATTCTTTCTAAATTGCACTTCAATATCTTCTCATCACGGTGAACTGTCCTAAATAAAAGTTCCATAAACACATCAACAATATCTCTATATAATATATAGTATATACAACTATCAATTTTCATTGAATCATTTATTTATTTTTATCTACTGTATTATGTACAAGATATTGTAATCATAATATGTACTATATAGTATACTATCGATGTCATAATTGTCGAGTCATAATACTTTATTGGCAAAGGCCCATTCAATTTAAAAAAATATCGATATTGCAAATATAAAATTTCTAATTAATAACCAATTTTTAAAAATACCTTAAATATATTTTAAATTAGTACAAGTAGTTTGGGAATTCTCAAACTATGTTTTTAATAGCACTAGGTACATAGAAGTTTCTTCACCTACCACAGGCGGTCAGTGGACTCTAATGTAAATTGTCACACACTATAATACATGACTGAAGCTATTATTGTGTGTGCAGATCATAGGTATTATTATTAAATACATAAAAGAAATGGAAGATGGAAACTCAGTTCAGGAAAGAGAAAACGCACGCGTGTCGTTCACACTAGTCAAGATTATACTCAAGGACATTTCTAAAAATTTAATTTTTTTCTCATAATAAATGTCTGTAACACTGATACAATCATACAAATACAATTATTAATTTCTCATATAATTGTAATAACATTTTTATTAGTAAAGTAAATTGAATTTTTTCAACACTAAATTACATTCAAAAATATCAATTAAAATAATAATTAATAATGAAAGGAATCAAAAGAAAACCATCTTAAAAATGACATTAGTATGATAAAAAGATAACATAATTGTTTTAAATCGAGAACAAAGGATTTAAGAAAGAAAAAGAGACAAACACATAATATAATGTATACCAACTGACTTGTCAGCAAATATGTGATATTGTCAAATGTTGTACTTGGTTGAAATTCACAAAGTCCAGAAATAATTAAATATTGTATATAAGAATAAGTTAATAAATATAACGCGGGATTAAAAATTTAGGACATATATAATACTTAGGAAAATTAAAAAAAAAATAGAGAATAGATGAGTAAAATTGTTTAAGGGGGAGTAACATTAAACAATTGACCGCAATGTAGCTATATTAGCTATTTATATAACTATACAAGTATTCCAATCAAAATTGTAGATATTTATTTTTACTTTAAAATTTTGAACAAATATTATACAGTTGCTTATCCAATTCTGAATTCAGACAAAACATATTCTAGTATTCAGTAGGTAAATTAATCGTTTTGTGATCTATCAAATGTTATATAGTTGTGTCATTAGCAAATTACTATAATAACTAACAATCCATATAAGATAAAACATCAGAACATTCAGCAATCTATCCATATTTAATTTTAAATAGTTGCAGATATATTTTCTATAGACGAAATAATATTTTATTGTTGAATCACATTGTCGTTAATTGTTTACAAAATACTGTTATTTATGTCAATCGATTAAATGAAATGGCGTAAAAAAATAAATTTAAGAATACAATTTAACACAAGGTATTAGTAAAAGTATTCATTGTTGCGTGACAATATAGTTGGCTCATTAACTTTCGTAATATCCGAACAATTTTTTTTTTTATTATTTTAATAATTTTAGATCTAAGAATATAAGTGAATTATAAATGAGATGTAGTTTTAAAATCACAATAAATTCATTCATCTTCATTCCATCATATATTTTATTAAATAATTATTAAATAAATGAGTATTAATATAAAAACATATTTAAATTCTATAGTTATATTAGAATATTTACATGTAAATGAAAATAAAATGTTAAAATTGATAAAGAAAACATTGATATCAAAAATTTGACTAAGTGCGTTTCATTTTTATATCAAAGATTTTAAACAAAAGTTACAGAAATTTTGAATATTAAAATAATATAAATTAATATTATCAATGTCATGTTTTTATTAAACCCAGAAAATGTTCACAAATATGTTAAATTGTATGGAATACAATATAAAATATACATAAATAAATCTTTGATTTCACCCAAAATGTTTTCTACATTAACAATTTGCAATAAAAGCGTATTAAAGCCGTCCATATTGTTAATGTTTGGAGTCAAATAAAGTTTTTTTTTTTTTTGAAGAGTTATCGTTTTGAATAAAATCTATCCATGGGAAATGAAAGAACAATATAATATAAGAATTTAAATATTTTTAAATGAGCGATTGGTCGTGAGAGGTTAATTTCATACGGATTGTACTGGCTAGTTGCTAGTTTTGCTACCCACAAATGTCTCAAAATCACATTAACCAGTATTAATATTTGCATATAATAATATATATTTATAATATAATTATAGACCTACAGATAAAACCTACGGATATATCAGTTATCAGATATACGATGTATTTCCTATTAAAGGAAACACGAAATATTTCAGCCAAGAGACCTCGGATTGAAATGGGGTTTTCGGGAGGAGGTAAGGAATACAGAAATACACATTTTTTTTTTTTAATTTTATACAATTTAGTGCGATTCCGCATATTTTTCTTTCACTTAATACTGTTTTAGACATAAAATAAATTATTCTTAAGAATTCATTTGACTAAAAGTGTATAACAAATTTTGTTTTATGTATTAGAAAAAGTGGAAATTTTGGAATTTCTACTTATTTTAAAAATTAATTTATACTATTATTCTACACGCATAATTATAGACAAAGACAACACAAAATTAAAAAAATACACGGAGTTGCATGAAAATGTGTAAAATTCTAGGATAATTATTGATAAATGTAATGATTTAAATTAAAATATTAACTCGTTATCATACAGTAAATTTTGGTTTCAGAACTATGGTGAAGGACTCAAGAAGTCAAAATAACTTAAAAATATTCAGTCTATCCAAATTTGGTATAAAAACACCTATTGCTATTAAAAAATATGTAATTTGTACACTTGTACTGCGCATGCGTACAGTAAAATATATAAAAAATTGAAAATCATCAAAAAATGTGATTTCTGTATTCATTACTTCCACCCGAAAAATCCAAAATCTCTGGACTGAAATATTTCGTGTTACATGTTAAATAAAACAAATTATATAAAAGACATTCTTTTTTATTCATAGCTAGATTTATCAACGGATTACAAGGTTTTATATGTTTATGAGCGGATGAATCGATATTAAATGTGCCTAGACTGGCATCAAAAACTTTGATTTATAATTATTTTCAAAAAATAGTTTTGAAATATTTAAAATAATTATTTATGCGCATCCATCAGATAGAATACAGATGAAAATACAAAGTAGTGTTTTGACCATATAACAATACAATTTTAATTATTAAGAATAACAAACAGGAATACAAACTCGTATACCAATAAATTGAAATTAAATGAAATTCAACATTATTAAACTCTGCACATAAATCAAGTTGTTCTTACTTGAATTTATATCTTCTTAATATTTGATTTAGGTACCAGGACTGAAACAATTCACAATACAAAAAAATAAAATAAAATAAAATTTTCATTTGAAAGTAAACTAAAAAAAAAAACAAAAGTTATTAAATTATTAATATTTTCAAAATATATGGTATACTTGGAGTAGTTTACATAAATAATACTAATACTGCAATAACTATTGTTTAATTCTAGTATAAAAATTTTAAAAACCTTAAACTTCAGAGTTAATTCTGTTATATATGAACAATCACAACATTATAGTATAAGTTAATCTAAAGTAACACAAATAATATTTTAAAACACCAATTGTATCTGATCAAATTGTATTAAATTATTAATAATATATTAAGCTGTTCAGTGTTCATTATTTGTATGAATAGCATACAAAAAGCAAGATACTTAAAAATATGATGTCTAAAGCACATATTACGTATTTATAATTTTCAATTTATGGAATAACTTTTACGTACTTACATTAGTTAATTTACTAATTTCTAAGCATAAAATGCAAATATATAGCATATTTTTTGTTTAGCTTTATCCTTTAAATTAATAATGAAGTCACATTTAAGCATTTCTAATTAGTTACTGACAATAAACATAGACTAGTTCTTTTGAGCCGTATACCTATACAGTAGAGTCATTTTTCAAATTTGATTGAAATTAACATTATAGACATAAAACACAACCTAACATTAAGTAAATTAGTAGTAGGGTTAATATTCATATAATCATAACACAAAGAATTAAGGGATGTTGTCCAGTTGCCCTCAGAGGTTTTTTTTCGGTATTTAACAAATATACCCATTGCTCTCAACAGAATATACCAGTTGCCCTCACATATTATATACACGATTACAATACCAACCTGTAAACTTTGCCCAAACCTTGCAAAGTATTTTTTAATAAATATGAAAGGGTTTCACCATCCATTTTTTCTGTTTTGTAAAATCTAATAAAATTTTCTTACATATTTAATTGTTTGTCACAATACTGTGACAAACACAGTATAGTAATAGTTTTTTTTTAGTTTTTTTTTTTGTTATTAATTAAAAAGAAATATATTATATACAATTTGTATTATGCTATACAATAAGTAATATGGATCATTATTTACAAAAGTGGACGGCTTGATAGAAGGGGGTGTCCAAACAACACTACTTCAATCATAATAGTTATAATCAGTTGTTTTTGTATTTATGAAAGAAGAAGGTATGTAAAATATTAAAGGGGGCATTGCCCCTCCTAATTTTTTCTAGGGGGGGGGCAGTGCCTCTCCCCCTTGCCACCCCAGTTTACGCCTATGCCGTAAAGTAGGGGTAGCAATTATGTAAAATACAATTTATATATATAATAAAATAAATGAATAAATATACTATATAAAATTATAATATTTATTAGTTAAAAAATTTATATAATTTTATAATATAATAGTTAATAATTTCCATCGAGTTAACTACGTAAGAACTTTTAGTCTACTAAAATGTACCTAACAAAGAATACCTACATCGTATCACAAAGTCAATTCTTATAACCATAAAAAAAAATAATTAATAAATACTAATAAAGATATAATAAATAATAAAAACACATGTACTGCGATTTTCAATTAAGCTAATAAGTAAGTAATATGTTTAATTGTTGTTCATCCCGTTACCTATATATTAAAATTACTAAAATTACGCATTCTAGTAGTATAATATAATAATAGTAATATAACTATTTACCACCCCTACATTACGGGTTGGTTTTGTAATCGGGTATATAATATATGAGGGCAACTGGTGCTTTCGGTTGAGGGCAATTGGTAATTTTTTTCTAGGTATTTTGGAGGGAATTGGTATAAAAGAAGGTACTTTTGGGGGCAACTGGTATATGCCCGAATTAAGATATCTTTATTTTTCATAGGTATTTCATATCTTGGTAATTCAATGCAGAAACTTCGTGCAGGCACTATAATATAACCATTAACAGTATATGTATATTCTAAATTAATATCGAAAGTTTGTTAAATCTAGTGCGAGTGGAGCCGATTAATAAAGAAAATACTTGAACAACTCATTAAATATAAAATTAATTCAGAATACCGTGAATAATAAATAGTTCAACAAATTATGTGTATAATTATTTCCAAAAACATTTTGATAGACAGGTGAACCATAAAATACAAACTGAATGATCAATGAAATAACGTTATCGTGGAGTTGCATTTAAATGTGGACTTTGGGTCTGCAGTATGGGTAATCAATGCAATAGAATATAGTGATGGCGAAGTCATAAAAAGAAGCAAACGTGCTCCCATGATTACAAGCGTATTTCTAAACGTGAAAAATTATCACGTACTAGTAGCATTGTCATACTAGTAGTTACTACTAAAATGCTGGACTTTTAATGATTCTAAGAAAAACTGGTTCCAAAAATTGACATAATAATTATAGTAAATACATAAGTATATAAATTAACCAAATTGTCTAAACACTCTAATCTTCTACTGATGAAATATTATTGTTAAAATCGCCATAAAATTAATGAATCAGATTTGTTTTAAATAAATTTCAAAAATACGAAAAATACAGTAATATAGTTATCTATATAAACCTAATCTATAGGTTACTAATTTTAACTTGCCTTCTTTTTATCCGTTATAATGAATGTTTTGTCAGTATTTATTTCAAAAAAACAACATTAAATCTAAAAAATTTGAAATTTATGGGCTTATAAAAAAAAATTGAGTAAAACGATCTCTAATATTTTCTAGTTACGATAAGTATAACTTATAATAAACATTGTATTAAATTTTCAAGAGTTTTCGGACAGCCAAATAAATTTTATACATACTTCAAAAAAAAAAAACTTACAAAAATCTAAAATTTAAATTGTCTATAAATAAGTCAAAATACTTTGAAAACTTAACAACCTATAGATAACGTCAATATAAACATTTGGTAAAAATTTCAAGTGTTTACGATTTTTCGTTTTTGGATTAGAGCATTTTAAAAAAGAACGGGTGGGCCTCGCTTTGCTGTACAATTGGGGGTGGAGTGTACCTCGTTTATAGGATAGGTCATTATTACAATGGATTTGTTAAATTTGAATGCAATGATAGATATCATTGTATAC
>JAIPRK010001423.1:0-32500 GCA_025469195.1 Chaitophorus viminalis
TCATTAACTAAATTGTATAAAGCCTATACGTTTCTCCTACTTGGATGACTTTTACTTTTAACTCGAAAAAAAATCGGTTATTAAGTTTTCCTTAGGTAATATAAAATGTATTGAGCGCAATTGGTCTATTGACCCTAAAATTTTTAGAGCGCAATTGGTATATCGACCCTAAAATGTTTCGAGCGCAATTGGTATATGAAAAGGTAATTTTAAGCGTAATTGGTAAACTCCCTTGTGAAAGAACTAAACTTAATTTTAGTCGAAAGGTGTTTCATTAAATCCAAATGCCTAATAGCTAATTACTCATGTACAATAATAATTGTATATCTACCACATACAGTATACAAACGTCATAGTCTTCGTGCATTATAATGTTATTTGTCGTTGAAAGACCTGACCAAAACGATATTGCAGCAGTGTAGCACACGAGGTGATACACAGATATTCGGCCAGGCTATATTATATTAGCATTTTGAAAAGTCACGAATTTAGTCTAAATTATTTAAGGCGGGCAAAAGCATATTATTTTAACCACACCAAGCATTTTTAAGGTTAAATTAATGAGAGCATTTTTCGGGTAAACCGTAATCATACTGAAAACGCAAAATGTGACGAAACTGTGAAAGTGTAAGTAGATAGGATATCGAAAACAACGCGCAGTTAAAACGAAACACAAATAATTGATTGACAATAATATTGATTTATGATTAATAAAATTGGAAAAATGTCGTGCACAACAACTTTGATCGCGTTGTTGACTTATATGAAATGTGCTTACACGTGAAAGCGAAAATTATGAAAAAAAAAACCACAAGGTTGTTATCAAATTTAACAATGCGAATACGCATGTTCGGACGGGAATCGATTAACTGGGCAGCCACCGCCGTAGTGTACAGTACAAGTGGAATGGGAACTGTATAACTGTGTAAGCAAAATAGTATAGTTGAAAGGGGCGGTTTAAAGATGTGCGTTTTCAAAAACGTTTTTTTATTTTTTTTTTGTCTTCTCAAGTCCCAGAAAAATATTGCACGGCACCCGTATACGGCAGTATATGCATTGCCGTTATTATGTTCAACTCGATCGGACGTTTACCTTCGGACGGGAAACGTGCACCCACGTAGTAATCGCGATCGCCTTCCGCGGACAGCCCTAAGTACGCGACGCGGCCCGCGGACGTGTTGCCGCTGTTGCCGGCCCAACGGATTATCTCTCCGTCCGCCTCGGAACTCATGGCCACGGTGGCCGCGGCGTCCTGCACGAACTCGAACAGCAGCTCCGTCCACCGGCTGGCCATCACCAGGTGCGGGTAAACCAGTTGCGCGGACGCTGACCCGTTGCCGCCGCCGCCGCCCTGCGCACGGAACAGCTCGATCTTTTCGCCGCCCACCCGGAGCACGTCGTACGACACCGACGGCCGTCGCAGATCGTTGGCCCGTCGGAAACGCAGCGACACGGTCCCGCGGTGGACGCCGGGCGCCCAACGTTTGAGCCGGATCCTCAGGCCGGGCGGCGCGTTCCTCCACTCGGGCAACACGTGCAGCCAGTGGACGCCACCGCCGCCAGTCAGTAACGTGCCGGAACTGTTGTTGTCGTCGTCGTCGTCGTCGGCAGCTCCACCGTTCGAACACCCGGGCACGTCGCACAGGTCCGTCTCGTTGCCGTCGGTCACGTGACACCACGCGCCCGTCGGCTCCGCGGTCGGGTTACGACAATAGTTCGTCGACCACGACTCGGACCCGTCCGGGAAAACGTACTTCTTATCGCCGCCGTTTTTCACCGCGCCGCTCTACCGGTCCGGGTGTGAGTTTGTTGTAATTACCGCGAATCGGTAAGCAATTCAACATTTACAAACGACATTACGCAATAATAATAATAATATCGTATACTTTGAAGTGCCGGGGCACCGGTGGGGGGGGGGGTGGGAGAGGGTGCTAGGCACTGTAAACTTATCGCCCGAAGTATTTCCACGTCGACTTATTGGGCACGCGTGCGTACGTATTGGGTTTGCTCAATTTACAATATGCCCAAACATATTTTGCGAAAAATCGTTATTTAGAGCACAAACATATTTTGTCTCATATTTGTAGGTTTAACATTGATATTGATTTATAGGAAAATTTATGTTTCGCAAAAGACCTGATGACAGAATGCGATTAATTCTTGTTGGTCGCTTTACCCCATATATGTCAGTACATCACAGATGGTGAACCTATATGTCATTATGTGACACGCGCGCACACGATTTCAGTGCCACATCAATTTAAATATAGGTAATTTATGAATTAAAGTGCGTATAATATTATCTTCTTGATTAATGCCTCAATAGGAATTATGTGCGTTCATATTAATATTATGTTCAATAGTAAATGAAATGTAAATTTTAAATAATAAAATAAATAAAGTCCTGTTGAAGTTTTATGTGTGTTAATTAATTATTTAAGCAACTAGAAAAAAAAGGGTCAGTAAAAGTTACTGACATGCAGGGCAAAATAAAATCAAACCAAGTGTTTATTTGACACATGGACACCGAAAGGTTCGTCAATTACGTACAACAACATTGTATCATAAATTGGTGCTGTGAATTAATGTACAAAATAAGGACGTGAAAATCCCACTAATCACTATGTTTATAAATAAGTTATTCGAAACTAACCAGGCACCGGCCACTACGTTCCGTTATTAATGTTGCTAATTTCAAATTCATATTATTATTGTACAACTAAATTCGAGCATATACATTAATAAGATAAAAAATCATCCATATCTATGGATTTAATTAATACAATCAATCGATGCATTTGTGACGATTTACGATTTTCTGAGCAGAAAAAAATAAAAAGTCGAAACAATAAAACAACTTCAAGGTACTCACCCATTTTACGCACGTGCGATTGGACACGGTCTTATTGAGTGTACCAATGTAATCTGTCGCGATTCCGGCCATGCTACATTCTATAACATCCGTACACCATATTCATATTATAGTTAGGTGTATATGTACAATACAGTTATAAGATATATGTTTATTTTTATTTTTATCATCTACAATCACTGATCTTAATCTGGTTTTATAATGACAAATTCAAATTGCCCGAATAAAAGTTTATCATTTTAAAGTTTCTGTACAATTAAACATGTGATATTACCTACTATAGGTATGTGATGTAGTCACCATAAGTTTGTCCATTCGTACTTACATGATATCATTCAGAGTAGGTATTCATTATTAATTAATAATTATTATGGTTATAAATGTGTACTCGTCGACCCCTTGTACAGAAAAATATTGATTTACAATAATTAGGTTGAATGTACAATAATATACTCACTTGTATTTTGACATTTCTGAACGTGACAAAATCTTTTTTCGAGCGCTGCCTCGGTCCATGCGAGGCGATCATTGCCAATCGCTACGAAACAATAAGGTCCTTCGGAGTCTTTAGATGGATTCCGGCAGTAGTTTTTGGCTTTCATGTAACTACCATCAATCAACGCGCTTTCCTTCACCGACTTGGCGGTAAACAACAATATAATATTTTATTAGTTATCGACCATTATTACGCGTGTTACCATCGACAACACGTTTTTTTTTTTTTTTTTATTATTGGAAGAAAGTTTAATTTTAACATTTTTGTCATCGACCAAGTTATGGGTTTTATAACCGTGGTCTATAATAAAAATAAACTGATCAAAACAGAAAATTCTGCCCTACCTTGTTGGTTGTTAGTAAGCGTATAATTGTTGTACATGAATGTGCATTGTGTGTGTATATTTCATAGGTATTTTTATTTTTTATACTAACTTTTCGCACCGACGACACATTCCAAGGGACGCACGGTTTGCCATCTCCATCGATCCACTGAGTACCGCGGTAGTCGAAATCCGATTTCGATATCGAGCACTCAGGTAACGCAGCTTTGGGCAACGGGTGATCTACAACAAAACAAGTAGATTTGACTATTTGAGAGAACATACAAAAGCAATGTAGAAAATAATTTTATTCCATTAAAAATCCCTTTCGGACTCTAATGCAAAATGTAGGAGAGGATGAACATAATAAAGGGAAATTTTGATGACCTTGTTAATCCAAAATCACGAATAAGCAGCTGAAAATATTTCTAGTCGGAAATTGAATAGTAGGTATAAAACTATTTAAATATCATGTTTATAAATCAACTATTGGAAGTTGCGTTCGAAAACAAGTGCGTATGGAGAACAAGAGTTTTCTTTTACTCACTGATCAAGAAAACGGAGAAAAATAAAAGTTTGGAAAAAATGACAAGGACTAATCTCCCTCCTTTCCACTACCACTAAATAAAATATGATTCTTAATTGATTTTTGTTTCTACATTAAGACAGTATTATGTATAATAATATAGTGATGTATTGCACAAAAATCATGAGTAAATCATTACAATGATGTACTTGTAATATTATGTTATGAACTTAAGCATCTGTATAATCTGTATAGGTAGTTTATTTAATAGTAAAACTTAAATACTACGCCAAGGAAGTCTCGTTTACTCATCAAAACGTTTCCAATACCATTGATTTATTGATGTATTGTACTGTATTTTAGGAAATTTATATTTATGTATAATAATTAATATTATAGAAAATGTACTTTCAGGTCCATTGCAATACAGCGTCCAATGAGCAACGGTATTTGACCCAATTGAGAACCAATGAAAGAATCTCAACTTATAATCGGTTATATTTAGTATGACTATTGGGTTCTTATAACGTTTATTTATAATTTTCATTTGTAACGTTTTACCTACAATTCTAAAAACAAAAAAAAAAAAAAACGTAAAGATTAAGTTTAACGTATTTAAATATTTTTAACATTTGAACGTCTATAAATTAAATAAATTCAAAAAATATTAATTTTTAATGCACCTATAATACGACTATACCAAATACAATAATAATCATGTAATACACATGCTCAAGTTTATTAAAAAATTTGAAAGGTTTAAATCTGTTGTTTAGTTTTAATTTTTGAATGGACATTTTTTCCATTCTATTTGACAACTATTACAACTATTATAAAACAACTAACGTGATCGTGCATTGATGCCATTCCCAGTATAATAATATATCCTTTTCATACGACTGTTGAAAAATCAATTGTTCTTCATTTGTTGATTGTTCGTTGTAAATAATTTTTATTTGTTTTTTGGGTCGAGCTGCAATAGTTATCTAAAAAATAAAAACCGATTTAATTGATACACATAAAATATTCTTTATTAGATCATATAATTATCATTATAAAGAAGGTTTTATTACGCTATTAAATCATCAACGTTTTTTATTTCTATCATGATTGTTTAATATATAAAAACATAAACAACCTCCGATCACCACACCTTAAAACAATGTTGGCATCCGGAACAATAATAAATTGTGTCCGTTGTACCCGCTAATATTTTAAATCTCTCAGTTATTTGTTAAGATCTAATTATTATCAATACAATTTAAGTATAAATGATATATTTATGTTAAATTATAACTAACGATTAAACATGGTGTTAGTTTAGCGGGTGCAGTGTAATACGTAATGGACACTGAAATTACAGCTCGGACAGAAAATGACAGTTCAGAATTTGAAATCATGGTTTTCCGTAACGGAAATATTCTATAGACGTATTGGTTGTTAGTCACGTGTTCTTCACATCCTGCAAAATAACGAAATCATAATCAAATATGGTCCGTAAATACCACCTCTTATACCACCCACATTAGTGAGTGATGATTGATTGATGATGAGTAAATACTCTGGATGCGCATTAACGGTAAAAATTTATTCGGCTATACATTCATAAACAGATATATATATATTAAATAACTGTTATAATACCAATTACCAATGAAAAATGCATAATAAATAAGTGATAATGATAAACGCTCGTGGTTTGTTTGTAAAGGGTAGACTATGATTTAAATACGTCCTCTGTCGGATAAACGACGCGTTCTAGATGCGATACATGCCTATTTATAGCACCTACAGTGTTTTCCAACTGCAGGTTTTACTCGCAGGATCTTTGCGGAAACTCAAACATTTCGCGAAACCCCGAGTTTTTTTTTCTATACTAAAATTAACGCAGACATATGTTTCGTGTAAATTCAAATTAATGGGGTGGGGGGGGGGTGTTTGGGAGGCAATTGATCGCTTTCAGCACGGACACAAATTCGTCATGGAACTCACGGGCGCTCTATCTCGCGGAACCTTTGCGGGTTCATCTTGAATATATTATATATACATAATATAAATCGAGAAACAGTCGCTCGTTCCGTGTACATAGGTTTATAATCAGGGCTGTGAATTTAATGCACTAGAAAAAAACCTAAAAAAAATGCATTCAAAAAGAATGTGTAAAACAACATTTTTTTTTTTCAAACTTATTACCTAACTGACGCAATTTGATTAAAAATATCGAAAAATTAACTAAAATATGAAAATACAACTTAAAAATGCAACAAAAAAATTAAGTAACGTCAAATAATGCATAATAGAAGTGTGGATAAATAGATTCGTTGTTACATAATTCGAATTATGTACTTACGAAGCTATGTTTCACAATCACCAAAATAATGAACTTTCCTACCAATTCACAGCTTTATTTATAATAAATTTAAAGGGCCTTCTCTGCTCACCGTGAAACTATTCTAGCGTTGTGATTGGTTGAACCATATACCATAGATTATTTTATTATAATTGGGTATAATCATAATGTCGTGGTATTAGAAGATACGTCAAGCTTTATCGGAAAAAATAACGTGATGAAAATGTCCATGATTCTATCACGTCTCACAGTAACCTGCGAAGGCGCCCTCACTCGTATAATATGCAATCATCAAACCCGACCTGTCGCGGTCTGATCGCATTCCGGAAACCGCACGGCGACCGGGGCTGATCGGTCACCGGCCGCGAAGCTCACGTACGTCACCGGTGTAAGGGTACCGTTCAGTTCGAAACTCAGCACTTCCCGGGGCCGGCCGACGGCACGGGTGAGCACGACCAGACCGTTGCGCCACGACAAGTGCACCCGGACGGGTTCGTCCGGCGATCGGACGAACACTTCGGCCGGCACCGGCACCTCAAACCCGTCGCCGGACGGACCGCGGTAACCGATCGGGTACGCGGTCAGCGATATCCGAAAGGGTCGTGATCGACCACGACCCGAGGCTGGGTCCCACGCCTTGAGTTCGAAGCTCGCTTCACCGCCACCGACACCGCTGCCGGGGTCGCCTTGGTCCTGCGCAACTATCGACGTGTAATGGCCGTGCACCGTCGCGTCACCCGCTGCGCCGATCAACGTCCAGTCGCTGCAACCGGGACCGTCGCAATCCGAAGTCTCGCAATAGTCCGGCACGGTCGCCCCGTCAACGGACACGTAACACCACGGCCCACCCGAGTCGCCCGTCGGGTTCCGGCACCGGTTCCCAGCCGCCGCACGGCTGCCGTCCGGGAATTTCGATTCCACCGCGACAATCGACGAATCCGCCGCCGTCCCGTACACGGACGTCCATCTGAGACACGCGTCACCCGACTTGGTTGTGTTCACATCGCCGCCGTATTCCACACCGGGACCCGTTATCCTGCAGTCTGATATTGTATACTGTTACCGTTAGAAAACGTTGACTGTACACGCGGTGTGGGTTGAATCGGGGAAAAAATTTAAAGACCGAAACTCTATGAGTATATGTGTATACATAATAAACAGTGCGATTCCTTTTAAAGGTAACACTAAATAATTCTGTCCAGTGACATCGGATTAATATGCGGTTTTTGGGAGGGGGTAAGGAATACATAAATACTGCACATTTCTTGATGATTTTTACATTTCTAGATCTTTCCGTGTGCGCATGCGCAATACAACTTCCATTTTTTTTTTAATGGCAACAGGTGTTTTAAATACCGAATTCGGATAGACCGAAGTTTTTTAAGTCGATACTTAAAATTTCATGATAATTCAAAAAATTCTAGTACCTATGATTGTTGAAAAATTCAATAATTTTAATCGAAACTTTGACTGGTAGCCATTTGGTCAATTTTGATTTTAGAGCTATGAAAAAAGGACCAAATCGACTTAAAAAAAATAGGTTTATCCGAATTTGGTATTTAAAACACCTGTTGCCATTTAAAAAAATATTGCAAGTTGTATTGCGCATGCGCACACGCAAAGATCTAAAAATGTAAAAATCATTAAGAAATGTGTATTTATGTATTCTTTACCCCTCCCAAAAACCGCATATGGATCCGATGTCACTGGACAGAATTATTTAGTGTTACCTTTAAAAGGAATCACACTGTATAGACGATTATACAGTTGAACAATAGTTCCAGTCGTTCCAGAGTACGTGCATTTAAAAGTAACCTGAATAATGTAATAGGGGACGGTATATGTATAGTATGGAAAAAAAATTTAGAGTAGCTCCGCCCTCCTGCGCCTCTCCCAAAAAATCAACTAATGATTAAAATCATGCGAAAATTTGCACGTAATAACATCACATTGCACCACGTTGCGCAAGCGGTACGATAGTACCTGAAGTTCAGCATCCAACCGATGATGTTCCAATCTGACGGGGGAAAGGACGGTACCACGGGTGGTGGGGGCCCTACCTGGAACTTCACCAGAGGCTAACACCTTTCCAGGTACCCGCCGTAAGGTTTCGGCTTCTTGGTGGCTTGCCGCGAAAGTGACTACGTGGTTAAGGGACAAATGCTAGTGTAGGCGAAAGTTTCTGGCCGTCCGTCACGTGGTGCTCGGCTGTGGGGACCGGTGTTCCCCATTTGCGCAAAAAAAAAATCATTCATTTTGGGTACAGCCCATTTGCGCCAAAAAAAATTCATTCATTTTGGGTACAGCCCATTTGCGCCAAAATAAAAACGGTATGTTTTTTCCAACAGCCCATTTGCGCCAAAATTACCTGCGTAAACATTTTAAATTAAGACCTAGTTAATTCTTGTATTTTAAAGACGTATTTAAAATGTATGTCTGTCACGTAAATAATAAAGTTATTTTTATAAGTCTATAGATTTTAAAGCTTTGCATATTATTGCATCAATAGATACACAAACAAGTTTTATATCAGTTTTATTATGTTGTACGAGCTTTAAACGATTTACATTTCACTATATCTAAAAAGGAAGATTTTTTATTTATTAGCGTCGAATTATCTAATATATAATTATATTTACATGCCACGAAAATTTAAAATCTATATAGACTTATGAAAATAATTTTATTATACGTTACAGGCATGCGTTTTAAATAAGTGTTTAAAATATAAGAATTAACCAAGGCGTTAATTTAAAATGTTTACGCAGGTAAATTTGGCGCAAATGGGCTGTTGGAAAAAACATACCTTTTTTATTTTAGCGCAAATGGGCTGTACCCAAAATGAATTAATTTTTTTTTAGCGCAAATGGGCGATGCCCGTGGGGACTGCAGGGTCCTGTGGACGTGGCGTGATTCTGACAGTGGCTTTATCTTCCGGAGAGCTTCCCTATCGTTGGGGTCAAACGCCGAAGGTTGACCGTAACCAAAAACCGTTAGAGGTGGGCTAGACCTCGACCCGACCTAGACGACCGGCAGGGCGCACGAAAACCCGCGGTCATGGTACGAATCTTGTTTCGCAGAGCAGAACGATGTCTCGGTGCTGGTGGTCCTTAGACGCGACACGTGGTTTGGCCACCGCTTGGGCGGTTGTCGAACCACGAACCTCCATGCCTCGTGAATAGCCCACAGGACTAATATATGGGCTAATAATGGTGTACGGTGGTGAGTGAGCGTTCGCGCGAGCTACAAAATCCTGGGTACTCACTGACCCCAGTAAAATTGCGTGAAATCTACGACTTAATCTCGATAAATTACGAGAATAATTGAAAGTCGTTAAAAGTTCTCCCAACATTTTAAATCTGTACTACATCGTAGGTACACACTGTATATTGTTATTATGTATAATATGATACTTCAAATTATCACTATATAGGTACTCCCTCCCTTGTTGGACTCGTTCCAGATTCTCTTTTCGACACATTTTTATAACACTTCTATAAGTATTTGCAATTGCATTCTAATTAAAACAATTTGAGTCCAATAATAGTTCTTTGTTACGCGCAGCACAATCAATACGCCGCAATCATAACTCAAAAATCTAAATACGTTGCGAAGATACACAATTTTGTATCCATAAAATACAAATTATTTTTTGCTTTTTAATATAATTATTATAACATACCAAGTATTTTCACATACTTTTATGTAATACGTTGAATAATAGTTAAAAATAAGTTTACATGTACAGGTTTTTTTTATTAGGTTTATGAGTCTGAAAGTCTTTCGGAAAGTGGTATATCCTGTAGTAGTTATTGTTTTAGTTTTAGTTTAGTTGATCTTAACAAATATACCAAACAATGTAATATTGAGAAAATAGTAATCTCATTCACTACAAATATAATAGGAAATATTTCCAATAACTTTATAGTTTATTTTTCACGTCAACATAATTATTTAAAACGCAGTCCATATAAAATGGTAACTTATAGCTTAATTATGAAATATGTATAATTTATAGTATATTATTACTGTAAGACTTGCACAAAGGCACGGCACAAGATTCAACTGGGTTGTCTGGATTATACGTATAGCACCAGAGATCATCTCGTGTCCCGTTGGGGTTACGGCAATAATTTTTGGCCGACATTCGAGATCCGTCTGCGAAATCCGAATCATGTTCAGTCTAAACAGGAATATCAACAACATTTTGTCATCGTTATAAAGTGACATTTATAGTTAATACATATTTTTATTATATATTTTGACACTTATTTTAATCTTAATGTAACTATGTAAGTATCTATTGTTTATTTGTTTTCATAGTATTATTGTTATTTCCAACTCCCGTCAAAATAGTTCCTGTCTAAAACCGAATATTACACTAGAAATAAAAGATAAATAAAATCAGTAAAATACTAATTCTGAATATTGTCTGTAGCCGATGCATTTATTTATATCAAAATTAGAAAGCATTCGAAATGAATAATAAATCATCGAATTTGAAAAGCGATTCTTAACAAGATATTGGAAATAAGACTGCTGAACATCTTAATAATATAATATGGTTATTAAACAGTTCTACTACTTATCTATATACTTATGATATCAACGAGTACTATATAAATCGACAGTACTATAGATTGTCAAATTTCACATTCTAAAACTTTTATGAAAAAAAATATAACTGAATCTTCTAATCTTAAATACTATATATTAATGATTAAGAGGTGACTATTTGTCCACAATAAAGTAAAGGAAACTATCATTTAATTAAAAGAAAAACTACCAAAAAATTTGAATAGTGACCTGATTAAAGAGCGTCAAACTTTGAATGTGTATTTCAATAAATTGGTATTTAAAACTAATGAATTCCTATATCTTCGCCTTATTTCAAATTAAAATTCATCGTGATCTATATTTATTGTATATTATATATTATTATATATTATATTATAGACTACATGTTATTCTTACTCCAATAGAATTCCATGGCCGACACAACGACTTAAATTTGGAGGTGAACACGTTCCCTCGATATTCAACACCAGAATGGGTCAATTTACATTTTCGTATATTTAATTCTCGTCTATAACGATAAGCTTCGATAGAAATGAACGTTAAATAAAAACCAACGCACAATGCTCTTATCGCATTCATTTCATAAAAAAAATTAAATAATAAGTTGTGACTTTCTTTCATCAATAAGCAAGAGAAGAAATAAAATTCAAAACAAAAGATTTATGAAAATAAATACGTTGCTATGTTAAAAGTGATAATGGTACCTATTCCGTGATAACCGATTTTATTTCCTCAGATCATGACTGTACTATAATCATTAATAATATGATATTCATATTTGTAATAAATTGATTAACTATAACGAAACTACGAAACTATATAAAATAATATAATATTATCAGTATATAGTATTAATTATGTTATTTTAGTATATCAGAGCTAAATGAATGTCCCGAGTCAAAACAAAGTATATTTTCTGTAATTTTCTTTTCAAACTTTGTATTATTTTTAATTTAACAAGTCTTTAGAATATTGACCTTTAGAAAAAGAAAAAAACAAATGATTAGTATTTTAACGGTCCGTCAATTGAGTGTCACCCCTTTTTTATACTATATAATGCTCTTTATTGCTTTTTCTTATTACGCTGGCTTAATTCGTTTATTCATTTTGTGCATATAAAACTTATATAAAACGAGTTTGATATTTACAAATACTAACTTCAAAGTTAGTACCTTTATTACAAAGTCCAACGCGTACTGCTGTATTATATTATATTATTATCATTGTTTACTTTTAACTGTTATTTCATCAAGTCATTTTTTTGTATTGCATTGCTTCTACTAAATCCAAAAATATTAATATCATAATTTGTTACGGTTTTTTCCGCGAAGATCCATGAACAAAAAGCAACCACGCAGAGAAAAATCATAGATTCAAGTCTGCAACAAACGCCATGGGATTTGCCGTAAGTACACCACATAAGTAACATAATATACAATCAAAGTTTTCTGTGTGCTGAAAAACCTCTAATTTTTTATCGCATTACCACCGTACCGCAGACGACACTAAACTTTCGTTGTACCTACATTTGCCGCACTTATCACAAGCACTTTATCCCGGACGAATTCAACAAAATAACACAGGCGCTAATGTTGCGGGTAAATTTTCCCGTTTCGCATTACCTATGGAAAAGAAAGAATTAATGTAGTATTAAGACTATAATTTGAAATAACAGGGTTTTACCATGATTGCCAATCACTTTCTTCCTAAATAAAATGTTTGGAATCTGGCAATTTCATATTATTATACGTTCCTGCATAACCACTAAATATTATGATTTTATATTTGTCGATAGTTTTTGGAATATTTAAATTGATGAAGTAAGAGTAACAATAGAATATTATTAATTTTCATGAATGTTTCATATATTTATTCATTTTTTAAAATTTAAACAAAATGTATACAATTTATCAATGACCCGTTACATAATTCATTTTCTGCCAGTATCTCAATAATTATTGCAACTTGCAAAGATTTCACATACCATAATTTATTAATTATAAAACTAATAAACATATTATACACATTTGCCTGATTAGTAGATTGATATTAATAATTTTTTAAACAGTACAACCCTATTCAATCCTACGTTTAATTATATTTAGATAAGGTAGTTAGATAAAAAAAACTCAAAATAGTACAGATATGTTCATCCACGTAGATAACTTTCCCCGGTTTTTGCAAACCTTAAGGTTAATATGGATACAGTGTGCTTAGTAACCACTATTGTGATGATTAATGTTATATTAAAACATTAAGCAAACATTAAAACAATTGTAAATTTGTGAAATTAAATATTTGATAGACAAATAAGCCCAGGGTGTGTAATTGTGGACAAAAATAAATTAATACAGACATATAAGATTAATTAGGTTAGTTAACATTGCAGAAAGTAATAATTATAAAATTAAACCACAGCTACAAAGTTAAATAATTGTAAGAAAAACCATACCTATATAATGTTATTACAGCTTTTTAATACATGGGGAATATTTTTTTTTTTTAACTAATATGATTTTAAGTATTCCAACGTATATCGTAAATATATAAAATGTAGGCATTTATAATTAATTCACAAAAATGTTTGAAAATGTGTTAATACTGCTTAATAGCAAAGACCAACACAAGTTTTATACCTAACCACGCACTGGTGAGAGATGAGACATTTATATGAACAGATATTACCTATGTCTAAAATAACAATTATAAATAAACAAAACATTATATGAATTAAATTCAAAATGATGTACAATTAATCATTTCAGCTACTGCAGTCGTGCAGACATCTCTGATACCTAATATTCTTCACATATTATATGACTTTTTTTCATTTCTCATGTTAGATTAATCTATTTACCTATATTATTCAGTTTTTCCATACTGAACTTGGGTGAAGTGATTTTCTTAACACTTTATGATTTACATTTGAAATTATACGCATAATTATTTATTTATTTATTTGAATAGGCTATTCATACTGTACATATGTAACATATTATGTAAACCAGTATGCATGTTAGGATTTAGGTGTACAAATGATAGCCTTAATTGAACTGTTAAAGCTTATAAAGACGATGGGTATGGAAAAGAAAAAAGGCTAACGTCGTCGTCGTTGTCGTTGTACCCGTCGCGCACCGTCGGCGCTCGTTACGCGATAAACAACTACAATCAATTGAAAAGATAGTTTTGTTTTCCGTTTTCTTGGGTCGACGAGAAAAAAAAATACAGAAAAAAAAAAAAAACTGGAAAGAATAGGGGTGGCCGGGTGCGGTTATTGTTCCCCGGAGTATCCTCTTCCACCGTTGCCCACCCTAGCCGCCGCGTGGCATACACTTACTACACTATCGCGTTTATTACGGACCCGGGCCACGTCTGTTATTGGCCATTAGTACAGTGACTTGAACGCGTATATACCGCGCGTATGGTCTACCCAATATCACGGCTGATCGAATGCGCCCACTCGGTCGGCGGCGGCGGCGGCGTGTGTGCGTCGAGGAAAAAAAACGAGAGAAACACACACACACACACGCACACACATATACACACACGACAGATTGCCTGCGCAACACACGTATTATTATTATATATATATTATATAGGTACATCCAAAAAAAAAAAGAAAAAAAGTTCGTGACGTTATTTAAGTCGACCCGACACGCGAAGATTCTCGTCCGGATTCCGTTTTCAGGTCACGTGCCTTCCAAAACCATCATTGTTATACTCGCGCGTATTATTCTTTTTTATTACCGCTCGAGTTATCGTTATTATTACGATGTTATCATTGTTTTCATTTTATCGACGCGACGACTGCAATGTAATATGTATGACTATGACGGCGCCGTACGCACTACGATTGCGTCGATTTGCTGCCGTCTACATATTAACGCGTGCCTCCCCTATATGTATGCACATACACCTATATTATACATGTGTACAGGCGTGCGAGTGTACTGTATAATATTATACATCGTCGCGAGCACATACCCTTTAATTGTATTGGTTGCCTGCTCTTTGAAAGGGTAACATTAATTTGGATTAATGTTAGGAAACAATAACGGTGACGAGGTGCCGATGCACTGGATAAATATTAAATAATACGATAATAACAATAATGACATACTCGGGCTCCCTTTGTCCTTGATCGATTGTGTCCGTCTTTTGTAATAACAATAATAAAGGGAAATTTGTGTTTGCATTTGCTAAACAAAGAACGTGCACGCGGCCATTACATGATTACCTTAAACATACAAACCAAACGATACGGTCCACAGGTTATGTATTATATAATGTCCTTTATGGAATTCCTATTAAAAAAAGCGACTACTCCTGTGCGAGAAAGCTGTGGTGAAAATAATAACTGCCGTCTTCAATAATAGACAATTACTAATAAGATAAACATTTTAACATTAAGATTTCTGTGGTACCTTTGAATTTAAAATATCATTGTTTATAATGGGAAGTGTTCGCCATTTTCGAAAGTACGTTAAGTTTCAGTAAAATACTGTAATTACTGTAATATATATATTAATCGTAAATGAAATTTTATTTTTGTCCGATTTCCAATTAATAGAAAAAAAGGAGTAAAACCCCAAGGTCGAGTGAGTTACAAGGATGGCTGAATTTTACTGTATTGGTATTTTAATACTGTAATTGTAGGTACTAGTGCTTTCAAAAAAACGATTCTGGATGAAAGAGGTCGAGTTTATACTCGTATTTATAAAGACATAGTAGAAAAACTAAATTGCTTAATAATAGGTACGTTTAATTTTTAATTAAAAATTTCAAATGTACGCACAATATTTTAATGTCTTAAAATATTTCTATAATTATGAACTGTCTGTAAAATGCTAAAAAAAAAAAATGATACAATCAAATAACATATCGTAGTCAAATTACAGTTAAAATGTTTTATTGTCAAACTATTAACTAATAGTAATAATAATATTATAATAACAGTAATAATAATAATATTAATAATTATAATAAGTGATGGTAATAATAATAATAATAATAATAATAATAATAATAATAATAATAATAATAATAATAATAATAATAATAATAATACACTTTGTCGCTATGACAACTAAAATAAAAATCAAGTTACTTTTCTCCTAGTTTGATTTTTGCAATTTTTTCACCAGTTTTTTCAATCATTCGAACAACTATTGAGAAATTCTAAAAATTATATCTCCAATGTCCTATTAGAAAAGTTATATATTTGTATACAACGGAACACTCTTTCTGGTCAAAATTGTGTGAAAATCACATCATATAATAAAACCAGTAAATTTCTCGTTTCACCCAGGATCTTAAAAAAAAATTAAATATACCGGAACGATAAAATGTACAGCACTTCCCTTTTTAAAAATGGATAAAATATCTATAGATAAATAAATTTCGTTAAAACGTTATTTGAAACACCAACCTATTTATTATTTAAATATATTTTAGGCTTATTTAAAAATTATAAAATATAATATATTAAATCTAATTTAATTTTTAAGTAAAACAAGAATTACTTGGCCTGTTTTTACTTGTTGAAAAGATAATAAGTAATAACGTTGTAAGTTCATATTATATCAGTACCTACATCAAAGTTATGCAATTATTTATGTATATATATATACTAGTTCAGCCGTTCTTTAGTTATATAAATAGTGTAATTAACACGACTTTCTTTTATATATATTTATAGATTTTACAAAAATTCTATGTAGATATAAACTTTTGGTAGTATTTGAATCTTAAGGGTTTCGATGTTGATGTTGTACACAGAAAAAATCTATAAATGTCACAAAATTATTTCCGCAATACATTTTTCTAATTCTATTTATTGTGAATAAATCGTGATTAATAATTTGGTCATGATTTTATAAAGTACGGAAAAAATTGAATAAATTAACTTTAATTAGATTTACTCAACTACAATAATGCCAGAAGCGTACTTTTGTCTTATTGTTATTTAATACGATTGGCGTGTGCAAGACTGAACATAACGAACATAATTCCAAGAGCAGTGCACCAATAATATAGATGCGTTACAAATTACTTCTTATACAAATGTTAATTTGTACCTACACCCTTTTTTCATTTATTCTCGCACCCTTTACACATATGATTCTAAAAAAACTAACCTACATATCACTCCCCTTCTGTTATGTATAGATACACAGGTGGTCGTAATGATTATTCAATAACACCTTTCGCTAAAACATTTGACACTTCAGAACACAAACCAAATAAATGCATTTTAGTAGAATTAAAGTAAATATACTAAAAATGTACATAATACTTTTATTTATTCATTCATTTAAAACAATAAGATTATATTGAACCTAATGTATTAATGCAAATTTAAAATTTATTTTGAAACGATCCCGAATGACGTAAATATGACGATTGACAATTAGAAATAATAATCTATTATAATAATTCTACAGTTTTAAATAAAAAAAATAAAAATTCGATTTATTTGGAGAATGTTTTTCCGGCTACTTTCAAAACGAAAAATTGTCTTTTTAAAATAATCCTTTACCTAGTTTCAGTATATCGAATAACTAACCCTTTTGGGAGATCACTATACATATGATATTATTGTTAAATATTTGCTTATCTCTCCGGGTGTTCTGTAACAGTGTAAACTTTTCAAACTAATATTTTTACTTATTTTATAACTCTAAACTTGAATCGAAGTAATCCATTAGTCAGAAAGAAAAAAATGGACAAGACTCCTAGGTCGAGTGAAGCGTCACAGTCGGGTAAGTGATTCAGTGGGTGAATGCTACTGGTGTATTGATCTTTTAACTTGAAACTATTGTACCAATGTCCATTACTTTCGAAAAAAATGATTTTGGTTGAAAAAGGTCCGCTAGTTCAATTAATATTTATAAAAATGGTTGATATAGTAGTAAAACAAGACAAAATCTCACGTTTTTTTTTTTGCGACTTAAGTTTTTAGACTTTAACTAAATCGGCAGCACAAATCATGTGTATTATATTGTCGGTAAATACACCATGTCGCGCGTGACCTACGGCCAACGCGTCATCTATTGTTGTACGCGCGCATTATGTGTGCGTGAAGTGCGTGTATATTATATATCCATCATGTATAGTTAAGTCGTTGCGTTTTCACCCTCTTCGTACGAACACGTGCCCGTTTGCGACTGTTTAAAAAAAAAAAGTACTTAATACTTATGTATAATAAATAAAATACCGAGGTCGCGTATTAAGAATAGAATCGTCGCGTGTGCGTCCGGTCATCAGAGCATTCGACTCATTATTATTGGTACATATATATATATATTATGAAATCGCTATCGATCGTAATGATGCGGTATAATAAGCCGGTAACGACTAACGAGTGTGCGTATAAATTATATTAATAATATACAGGAGCAGTGCGGTGCAGTGATCACAACGACGTGATTACGACGCGCACAGTTATCAGCTCGAACCCGGCTTAGTGCAAAAAACATTCTACTTCTGCGGGATTATTTTTGTAGTCTTTTCCGCAGCCCTCGTTCTGATTGCTCTAATACTAATAGTAACCGGTTTCGCTCCACCGGGAATGAAATCCACACACATGAAAATTATCTTCTTAGAGAAGGGGTTGGTTACAGTGCACTATACCCTTCACAAGTGACAAGTCATTGACGAAGAACCATCGTTAAATGAAAAACAAGTATGAAAAAAAAAAATGTACATATACTGTGTTTAAATAACGATTACAACCTGCTAATCTATCTGTACATCTGTATACCTACAACACGTGCACAATTATATACTTGTGATATTCTCACCCTCGTACTTGTAACTACTAATTACATAACGGAGGTACAATAAGTCAGCTGCGTGTAACTAAATAGCAACTATTAAAATATTTTATTTTAAGTTATGTCAACTGTTAACATAACAAAACATAACGTTAGTATAACTTGTTTTTGGTAGAGGGAGGGTCAAGAAATCAAGATTTTCTTATACATTATTTTGATACTATAATAATTAATATGGTAGGTTCGTTCTTGATATTTAAATAATTCATTTACTGGTAATTTTTACATTCGAATCATCAAGAAAAAAATTACGTAACAATAAAAGACAAATATAACTTAACCACTGAAGTATTTTAACGGTCTTTATAATTTAATAATTGTACT
The DNA here is from genome assembly GCA_025469195.1 of Chaitophorus viminalis. NCBI lineage: Eukaryota > Metazoa > Arthropoda > Insecta > Hemiptera > Aphididae > Chaitophorus > Chaitophorus viminalis. The sequence goes on from JAIPRK010001423.1 coordinate 19,304, forward strand.
TAAAAATAAATCTAAACATTTTCTAAAGAATAATGTTGTATGAAAATATATAGAAATTTTTTTTGATAGGGAATATTTATAAACAATTATTGTTTATCTCTTGATAAAGCATTTAAAAATATAGATACATATTTAGTTCCCGAATTAATCGAACAAATATTGTTAACGTTTACGGTATGCATATTAGTTTTAATTAAATAAATTTGTTTTAATCATCACGTTGAAATCATACATTTAAACCAAATATATTAATAATATAGCACACAATAATTAAACAATTGGTACATAATATTATACAATTTATGTTGCATTTTTGTCGTTGAGAGGTTAATTTTTGGGTCACCTAATCATGTGATGGTCATTGTGTGTTTCTCATTAAGTGATTTTCGAATGTATTATTGAATAATTACCGCAACATATGGAGGTAAAACCACGAGTGTTTACCCTCGCCCCTTCCCTTCTACACAGTAACCGGATCCACTATACGTGACACACGAGAGAAAATAGAAGCGCGCGAGGGACATAAACATATAGTATACAATGCGTGTTGCTTACGTGTGCGCGCGTTATATATACCGGGTGAAGAAGGGGTTGAAGACACACACAATCATGAGTTGTGTACGGTATACCGTGTCTGCATATGATTGAATATGTGTATAGCAATATAATACCAGTATCGGAGTATACATGTATTTATAAAGCCGACGAGGGATGGCCCTAGCCCTCTCTGCCGTGCGCGTAGCAATATATTATAATATTATTATATATACATAATAATATAATGCAATAATACGCGCGATGAGCGTCTCACCGCTGCGTATGCGGCAACGGCAGCACGCGTATATACGTATACGCGATATATACATGTGTAATAGCGGCCTTTTGTGTAATTGACTTGCCAAAACAATCAATTTAATCCCCAGCACCACACCCATTGTGCGCGAGCGCGTATTTGCCACCGCCGCCCTTTCGGCGCTCAAAGGCCATTAATGCATAAATTGTTAACGACTGCGCCATAGGTTTTTCGTTGTATTATAATATTTACACGGACCTTTAACAACCTTTAATAATGTACGTCCCCATGCGCGTGCGCGTGGCTCTGGCTTCGTCGTCGTCACCGAGGTTTATACCTCATAGTAGGTAAATAGGTAGGTTACACATAACTAGGTATACAAAGGCGTCGTGTTTAAGCGCCACTTGCAATTATGATATTTTACGCACACAAGTATAATGTATTTATATACTATATGCATGGTCGGCCGCCGTGAAAGAGTTTAAGGGAATGCATTTTGCACCTCCATAGATTTTTAAATTTTTAAACGTTTTCTTTACTAATGCTGAATAATCGTACATTCGAGACAATCGAAACCAAGTGGTGTTGATATATCGGTGAAGTACATCTATGCATATAACATGGTAATTATAATCTCGAGTCAGTACACGACTACATATGGATACTTAAGTATCTATGACAAAAATGAAATGTAATAATTCTATAAAATAACACTTAATAATTCATTGCGGACAGTTTTGGTATTATTTAGTATTTTACCAGTAAGGTAATGAACAATGATTTTAAATTTCAAACAAAAAATAAAAACCGTTAAAAAATTGAGACTCGGACCGAACCGCATGTATTTTTACAACAGACGTATATAATGGATTTCACCCCGTTGAATTTACTGCAAGTTATCCAAACAACCTTCTTGAATTATTATTGTCGTTTCCTAAAAGTTTAAGCACATACAAATTATGTACACCGAATCCGCAATAAATATCTTTTTTTATCTCGTGCGCTAGCGACTCTTTAAATCACACACGTAAGTAAGTATACAGGTCCGTTTAGATCTTGCCTTTATGTATATACCTTCAAATGTACATAAGAAATATTTAAATAAAACGGCGATTAAAACTTTTGGTCAATCGATGGTTTGGGACTTATATACACGGTTAGAATGTAATCAACTCCTTTTAAATATGGCAACTAAGTCGCCTCTCGCAATATCTATAACCCCTTTTTTTTTCTCGCCTTTTTCGCCCTTCACCGATTTCCTCTCTTTCGGAACGCTACAATTAAAACGAACATCTGTGTCAGTGCTCAGTGCCGCGTCCCTTGGGATATTGCTCGTTTCCCCAAATATACGTCACGGGGATTTAACCAGTATACGTCGTGCACAGATACACATGTATAGTTACATGTGCTTGGTGTACTACAGTGTCCGTCCGAGTTGATTAATTTCAACGTAATTACATTGATATTATCGTCTCGGATTAGGTACATTTTAATCCACCACCGCCTCCGCTAAACCGCACTCCTAGTGTATTATATTTAAACACTTATTATACGCGGTATCGTTTATGAATTGGATACCGTATTAATTATTATTATATTGTACAAAAGATGTTCTGAAAAAGAAAACGCTTCCAATCATACATTATAATTTATAATACAATATATATATATATATATGTATCATTTGGAAATGTTCGTAATATATACTTATTCAGTTATACCTATGAGAGGGTTTCGTCCGACCGAAATCACTATACGATTCGGACAAGTTGAAAATAATGTCGTTATAACATCTGACAGAATTGTATGTATAAAAAAAGTAAAATAAAAATATTTTCTCCCGTCGCTATTTATTTCCCTCGAAATATAATATACGATTAACACCCTTAAATCTGTACTGGCAAGTGGAAATAATAAATAATATTCCTGTGAGTGTATATACTATATACGGCGGGGTAGGTGTGTTTATAACGATCCGAAATTGGTAATTTGGTCCCCCGGGTACCGTTCTGGGCTCGCGCTTATTTATCGCATTATAATACAACGACCACTGCTCGTTATCAACCGAGGGACTCGACACGATATTTATGTCGAATATAGATTCGTTTACAACAACGCCAAATCACGGCCGTCCAATACTGAGTTTTTTTTTTCGAAAATGTTTCTTTGCGACTGTTGACGTCGCCCGTCATCACTCATCAGTTTAGACATTTATCATCGTCGTCCTAATATCATGTACTTGAAATCTGAAGGCGATTTATACAACCTCACACATACACACACACACATTACACATACGACATACACATACATACATACATACATATATACATACGTATAAATATCTGTAACGTCAATATAAATTAAGTTTATAACAATAAATTTTAATTACATTAAAATATTGTATTATTATTAACTTGTAATATTTAATAACAAATTTGTTAGTTTTATCTCCTCCCTAGACTATCAAACTTATACGATATGTCGGTATATTATACGTATTTAACGTATGATTACAACATTATAAAATATGTATACCTACGGTCTAGCTGTTTTTGTTCGAAACCAATCTCGTCAAACTTTGATCGAACCGATAAATTCGTTTTCGTCTTGTGGGAATTCACACGAGGTTATTGATGAGATTTACAACATACATATGTCGTATATATTTATCCTGCACAACTTTTGGAATTGAGCTGCAATCACGTATTATATACATTTGATCACAGGACCGTTACCGGTTTTCAATTTAAACGAAAAATAACAATACCGAAAAGTTTTACTTTAGACGAAGATAAGTATTTTGGTAAGTATGAGGATCTGCTTCTGCACTGCTCCCATGGCCCCGTGGGGCGTGTTTGCGAAAGCTCAATAACATATAAATTATATTACACACACTCAACAAAACAAGCGCGCGCTCGTATATACATATTTGTATAATATATGTATTTTATATGCGCTTCACATGTTTGGAATAAACTCGATTTACGAAATGGCTTATAATGTATAAGGTATATTAGTTTCTAAATAAATCTACTGGCGCGTATTTAGCATTATACGATTCGAGTGAATATATTATAATATCGTCGTTTATTTTATTTCCAACGACAAAAATGAAATAACCCCGCATTGTTCACAGACCACAAGTAAAAGGTATTTGTATTTCGTAAATAATAAAATGTTGAGGATGACTTGGACGTTTGTTGGATAAATTATCAATGAGGACATGATATAGGTTAATTATATTATATAGCATTTTAGTCATAAGCTTATAATGAGATAGAGTTAGGGCCGTTATATAGTAGTGATTATTAGTACAAGTTCTTTCAGCATTCCCAAGTACAATATAGTTCTTGTATTTATAGGTATTAGTTGAGTTTTATATTCATAAATAATGTATTTTACACTCTGATGTTAAATATTAAATTTGTAATAATATCGATGCATTGATTGATGATACGTTTTGACAATAATATTAACGAAAATAACAATGCGGTGTAGGGTCGGCCGTTGATTATCGCGTGTTTGAGTGGTTTTTCTATAAGTAGGCAAAAACAGTGTATGTATATGTATATAATTTAATTTTTATTTTAAGCGTATAATAAATAACAGTGCATCAATACCGTACCTAAATCAGTCGCCGTAAGTAGTATGATATTTTAACGTGATTCATAATGTTTTATTCTTGTTTACAAACCACATAATGGATATTACAATCTTAATAGATATTACGTTGTACCTTTAAAGATGTACCGTTACCTAGGAATAGTTACCTATTTTGTTAAACGTGTTGATTTTAATTGTCCATGTATATTTTTTATTTATTTATATTTTATATCAATAGAATATGCAACGGTAGTGCAAATTTGTTTTCTTTTACATTGAAATAGTAAGTAATTGCTCTAATCAAAAATAGTAAAATATCTTCCAGACCTAGTCGTGTAATCCAGCCTTATGTACGTATATTGTGATATCATTGTATACCTAATGCATAGTGTAAGTATTAAGTATACTATGTAATATAATCTAGATTTATAAAATAAAAAATACGCGCATGCCCGTATTGCAATAACACAATGCGTAATGATGAACCAACCTTTGCGGTAAAAAAAAGAGATCCTGCTCTAATCCTCGGCCCGACGACGTACGTACACGTATAGGTGGGTATATTATATAATATAATATTATACGTGTATTATTATTGAACGGCACGCGTATAATCCTCAGCCGCCACCGGTAATCGCGACGCGCACCACCAGCCGCACATCGACGAAGGATACTTTACTTTCGTGAATTCGTAATTTATTAATGATATACATATTATAATAATATTACATTATTACGCGCGCGTGTATGTATATTGTGTATTAATTAATGCGCCATAATGTTTTGCATACAACGCGTCGGTTATTATTATTATTGCACTACCGCATATTACATTGAATTATATATTCCGTGTACACGGCGTCGTCGTGTATATTATATTATTTTAGGACGTCGGAACGATTTCGTATTTTGAATAATTATTATACGTCGACGTTGCGATGCGATTACAATGAAATCAGCAACTTTTATTACACCGGGTATTAAATTAAATCGGTTTATTCTATTCGCGCGCAAAGTCGATTTGTTAGCGTTTTCGGGTTAGGTTGTTTTTCGAGTGTTTTTCTTCTCTCGGGTACGTTTGTATTTTTTTTTTTTTTTTACTTTTATTTTATTTTTTACGAAAATTGTGAAATTCAATTTCATGGTCCGGTGGATGTGGATTCAATTTTTTTCTTCGAGTTAAATGAAAATTCCCCTCTTCCGCCCGTAGGTCCCGCGAAAGGGGTGATTGTTTGTTAATAAAAACGTTAAAGCTAAATTGGTGTTTCCATGACTACAGCTAGATTATCTGGTTCGCTCATTGACTAAAGAACTTAAGTCCCCCCCCCCGCCGCCCCTGCTTACCCTTTACGCCCATGTACCGAATACCTCATGTAGAAACATGCTGTTCTCCTACTTCTCCCTCGTTCTATTCTCTTCTACTCTATTTTTCTTTCTTTTTCTTGTTCTTCCTTTCTTTTTTTAATTATTACCTACATTTTCCGAACCCTTGAGGGTCTCACAAGAGATTAGTCGTCAGGTGAACGACGGAGAGAGTAAAAGAAAGAAGAGAAATCATTTCGGAAAGAGTATGAGCGGGGAAGAAAACCACGACGACGTGTATTTTAAGTGAATTCAAACTGCGAATGATTAAAACAATGGCGACGGCCAACCCGGACTGTGACTAAACCAAGCGGAAACCGAAAATCCACTTGACGAACATTTAAATTGTTACTCTGTGTCGGTGAATAATTTATTTTTCGAACTTCCACTAATTATATATTTGTTCAAAAATATAATTATATAATGTTGAAGTTAAATCACGTTTTTACGTTAAAATTCTTCACAGGTTTTTTCGAAAAATGTAAATAGTTATTAAAAAACTGCATAAGCTTGTATGGACAAGATTATTTTTTAAATGTTTAAAAATTTATTTATTTTCTAATTGAACATTTATAAGAATAATTATTATTTGATTTAATCGAACTTTAATCTTCACAGAAACTTACAACCTTATTTCCACAATACGTTTTATGTATAAACAGTTTATTAACAGGTTTTCGAAAAAAAAAAAATTGGGTTGTTTAATTTTAAACTTCGCATAATATTCTTCGAGATTCATTAGTAAATATTTTTTTTAAAAGTTACTAGTAATTGAATTTCAATAAGTAGTTCAGTGTCTTTATTTATTTATGTTTACTTTTTTTTTACTTACTAATAAATGTAATTTATTAGATATTTATTTATAACCTCAGGGGATGTACTATTTGATGCTACAGGTTTGGTGAACACTGAACTAACCTTAATTGGTTAGTCTAGTCCTTCAAGTTGGGGGTAGAGCGCAGGGCTAACAGTCCTGCCTAGTAAAAAAACATTGTTATGAAACCAACTACACTTAAGCCTCGGCAAGGTGTAGTAATGGCGGAAAAAACTCTTAGAATTGACGTGCCAAAGAGGAAAATGAATAAATGTAAGTACACGATTATTTAGATTCAAGGGAATTTAAGGAAGATGACTTTAAAAAAGTCAAAATATCCTCCAGTTCATAAATAATTTAAATACTTACACTTTCAGTAATAACCATTCAATATGAGAATCAAAAATGCATAGCCAGCCAACGTTTTTTTCTTCCCTTGGATTTGTGACTTTTGATATTAAAAAATGTCCATTCTGATGTATTATCATTTCTTCACTCACGAAGTTAAATTGACTTAGTCATATTTTCCAATTGATTAACGTTTTTTAAATTTAAAGACTAAAATAGAGAGGTATCCAGCAAATATTTTTAAATTTTAATAAAACGCTATATATGTATTTCTTTAACATTTATTTTTTTAAAAGCACTAGAATATCAAATGTTTTAACGTGGATGTTTTAAAAATGCGCTTTACACTTTGAATAATTTAATCTGTTTGAGAATAGTGTTTTTCTAATTTTTAACTCATCAATTTCTATTCCTATATAGTATATAGTATGTTACTAATATTACTATTCATATTTCATACACGAAACCCTCGAAAAATTGTATAAACCATGGTCACTTATCATTTTTTGTGGTCTACAGATGATACATGTAGCCTCTCAAAAACTCGTTTGTACTCTATATATTAAACTTAAACTTAAATATGTATGTGTGTATTTCAAAAATATTTTCCTTCCGAAGTTCCAAAATTGAATAAAATAACGTGACTATTATAATAATTATTAATTATTTTGATATAGGTTATAATTGTATTTAAAATTATGAACTATATTTAAAATTATAACATAAATTTCCTATCAATAGGATAATTGTTGTTAATAAATTAGTCAATTCATTTACTAATTGTGTTCTAATCAAAATGTTTACCCATAAAATATAACCATAGAATTACCGTTTTGCTTTCAAAAGTATAGAGTTAATACTGTTAATAGTTTAGACAAATATTATACGTCAATACAAACTTTTATCATTTAAAATTTTGTACTTGCAGAAATATTGGGTGTTAAGTTTAATATACCTATATCCCACTCCAGAATAATAAAATTAACGTGTGCGTAAACTGGTTAAAATGGACTGCTCACAATAAATAACGAGATAATTAATAAACATATATTAAGAAAACTCATTCAATACAATACACGAGTATTTCTAATTAGATAAATAAAAATAATATGTACCATTGTAATAGATATAATATACCTAGTATATATTATATAACACCCGTGGCATATACATTGACGTCAGTCACGATACATACAATTATTATATTATGATAGTATATATTTTTTTTACTTCACTTTGACCAAGTGATATACATTTAGTACAAACAAACGTTGTACATAACATAAAACCTATACTTTTTTCTTTTTTAAATTAAATATTTTCGATTAATATAAAAACTTTCAAGTGACATTGAATTTAAGCGTTTTTGTTATGTATGTTCAATTTAAATATTTGGTTTTATTTTTTATTTATTTTTTTTTTTTTTTTTACATTACACGACTTACTCACGAACGCGTTTTTCAAACATTCCTTTAATTGAAAATAAACACGTTTAAACAAATTAAAGGGCCTGGGTATTGTTTGTATATAAATAAATCATATCATATCATATTATGGTGGAAAATTATACACTGTCGTAACAATAGTACGTGATATAATCAATATGATATGGAGTTGCTATAATAAACTGAAAAATAACTTTTATTGAAAACATTTCAAAAATTAAAAATCCTTACACAAAACATTTTAATATTAATCAAATTATTATTAAAATAAATATTTGATATATATTGACACTAAATCTATGTAATTTTTTTTCTGTCCAATTTATATTATATTATTAACATTTTTATTTTTCAGTATTTACTTAGTTGCGTGTTCTTAAAAAAAAAAAACGATCCTAAGCAGACATCTTTACTAAAATAATGTTTAATGTACTTGAATTAACGTACATATATCAACTGTGTTGATATTTTTTTTTTACTTTAAAAACAACGATTCCACACTTATAAATCTGAAAGTGTTTAGGTTTAAACATTTATCTTGTTAATTATGCTAAATATATAGCTAGAAATTTTTAAAAATAAGGATTATTTATTTTTTCTACTATTTAGTGGAATAATTAGTGACAGCGAAATACTGAGATATTTTTATATAACAACGAATTTTCTAAAAAAGTGTTGGAAATAATTATAATAAAATATCGATTGTAACTTATAATAAAATAAATAGATAAATTGAATTTCATTTCTATTCAATATTCCAATAATCCAATATACTTATAATATGTATAAATCAATAAATATGTTGAACTATAACGTATAACATAGCTTAATAAACACGTAGTAGTGATGTAATGATCGTATTTTAGTACTCGTTTATAGTAAGTGCGACAATATGCCATCATCTGTATCAAATTTCTTTTGTACAAAAGTTGTTGTAATTTGAAACTTTTGGCGATAATGTTCTAACTCCGCATGATTATTGGGAAGGATCAAAGAAGAGAAAGTAAAATATTTTTGCTCAATAATCCCAATGAAAGTTATAAATAGGAGTTCTTTATTCAAATAAAACTACAAAAATTAGTACAGTTATAAGTTTAGACGATCTACATTATATTGTTCAAGACTTGTAGTATAGATTTTCAAAAACACCACCCGTTTACAGAATTTATAAAACATTAGATTTTTCATCATATTATTATGTTAATTTTTGCACACGCACATACACATCTAGTATAACGTGATTTTACAGTATATAGTTTATAGTATATTTTATCGGTAAACAAACAATAACAAGCAAAACCGAGCAAAAAATAAAAACATTCCCTTAGGTGCTCCTTTGTAGAAAATCTATCGCGAGACGGTTCGTTCGACGAAGAACGTCTTTTTCACCATCGCGGTGAACGGTTTTAAACGCGCGGATTTTGACTCGAATGGGGGGGGGGGAGAAGCTCGTAGGTCCGCGAAGAGGGAAAATGAAAAAGAGAATAATGATAAACGCTAGCGGATAGATAGGTGTATTATAATATTATACTGGCGCACGTAGCCGTATGGCGCGAATAATCGAGCGCGTTGCCCGAGGCAGCCGCCGATTGTACGCTGCACGGTGTATACGGTATTATGTAGAGCGAGTGCCGTCGCTCGGTCCGCATTATTGGACTCATAAAATATTCAAAGTCTCGCGAGCGCGATTAAACTCGCAGAGACGAATATAATAATTACAATGGTCGTGCGTATATTATATACATTATTATTGCACCGGCCGGGGTGGTGTGCTGCCGTGTTTGCGTTTTCCACTGATAAACAATATATACGCGCACCCGCGCGATTAAATCAAATCCGAATACGAATGTATACTATACGCTGTCAGCGCATACAAGAGCCCGGCGCCCGTCCCGTCTCCGTTGAAGAATTTTTTTCATTAATTATTACTGCACAGAACATGTACACAATATAGCGTTCCATGACTATTCATTGTCTCGCGCATTTGAGCGCGATGCGTTGGTCGCGACGGAGGCACGGAATAAAAAAAAAAAGTGTGTGTGTTACCAGTACGCGCGCGGGAAGTTAAACTTCTTTTGAACGGTACACGTGAGTGAGTGAAAAAGAAAGAAAGACATGGATAGACTGGGGTAATGAGGATAATAAAGAAAGAAAAGAAACAATGTAAATTATATTTTTTTTTTTATACTAATGATTGATTATCATTTTGCTTAATCGGTATAGTAGTTATGATTGGCATATGATGACTGAAATACGAAACGTACATTTGCGACTGAACATTATCCATATATCGCGTAAAAATTGCATTGATTGTTGTGCCTGATTTAGTAGTTGAAAATTTGGGACCAATAATATAATTTATAATACGTTATAATACGTTGTTTGTTTTCGGACAGCCAAATAAATTTTATAGATATTTCAAAAAAACTTACAAAAATCGAAAATTTAAATTGTCTATAAATAAGTCAAAATATGTCAAAATACTTTGAAAACTTAACCATGTTTAGAAAAAGCCAATATAAAGATTTGGTGAAAATTTCAAGCGTATGCAGTTTTTCGTTTTTGAGTTAGAGCATTTTAAAAAAATATGTTTTGTCAAAACGTGGTTTTGCGTAAAATTTCCCGTTTTTTCATAATTTTTTTATCGTTTTTTTCGGCGCTTTGAAAAAGTATAGAAAAAGTTGGATTTTTGACTGGCCCAAGTACCATCTAAATTCACTTTCCTTGTTGATGTTTAAGAAAATCGAAGCATTTTTACTATCAAAAATCGTGTCCTCAGACACAAAAAAAAAAATGTCATTATCATCGTCGTCGTCGAAACCGCATCGGCTGTCACCGACTAACATTATATTTATAATACGTAATATTATTATTATGTTATATTATGTACATGACGTACTGATACAACTACTGACACAACCCATAGCCGTTTACAAAATACAGCTACGACAATCCGCGGTTGCGCACAACGACATGTCCGTGTTCGCGTTCGTACGGGCGGCCGTTCGCTTTTTTTTCCTCACTACCCTGCGTAAAGAAGTATAACTTTAAAAAAAAAAAAAAAATCCAAAACGCGAAAAAAATATCCTCACCTTCCGCAGCACACCACCGATTGTTGACGTGTTGTACATAATATATTGTACCGTACGTTCATACGCGATCTAGATAAACCCTAAATTGATCGTCGAGTGGAAAAACAAATTTTAAAAATCACAAATAACCCTCAAAAACAATGTATTGGCGAGGATTGCATTTGCACCCACCATCTCCAGCAAGTTCAATCGTAATTAAATATTATATAATATCTGTGGTGTGATGGCAAAAACTGATATGTCATTGTCGTCGATTTTTAGATTATTATGTAAATAGTTTAAAAATCATATACTTCAAGTGGTGGCGAAAAATGATATAAGCCTCCTATGAGTGTATCCCTATCTATGTGCAAATCCAATATACGATATGTCATTATTTAATAATACACGTGAAGGCAAAACTTGATATGTCTTTGGTATAATTGATAAGTCATTTTTCGATAATACATTTAATGGCAAAACATGATGATGATATGTTATTTATAATTTATCATTTACATATTCTATAATGATCGATGTATTTAATTAATAATGTTAAAATACGAGCTGAAAAACGTGCAACTATGAATAGGTAACTGACACGAAGACATGGTAAATAGTAAATGCAATGCAAAGCTATAAAATAAATTTAAAAATTAAAATATCAGTGGAAGAATATTTTATTTTTTTTTGCTAATTAGCAATTACTCGTAATAGATATATTTTAAGCGTTATCCCCAGCAAAAGCGTTCTGTGTACGTCTATGCCCATTACAATATTTTCTTTGTATATAAGGTCCCCCCCTTAGTTTCTTAGTTTATGTAAGAGTAAAATATATAATATTAGGGACTTTTATAGTTCCCATGTGTAAACTTGTTACTTATATAGGACAGTTCGGTTCCATGCGATTGTTTTCGTGACAATGAAATATTTCAACAGTAAGAAAAGCAACGAGAGGGTTTGAATTTTCGTTCATTTTTTATCGTTTATAACCCTACACTGTACACTTTGGTATGGTCTAGTAAACAAGTAAACAAAACACACATTTTAGAAAGTCCTTGTTTTTTTCTCATTTATTTTACTTTAACTTAATAAATACCTAATTATTATAACATTGTGCTTGGAAATTAATCTAAGAGAAAAAATTTTGCCTAAAAATTACATGTATAAGTATTTAATATTCCAGATATTCACATTAATATAGTCTTAATAATTGTCTGTTTAAATCAAAAGTAAACGGCTGTAGTAGACTGAATTAAGTTCAAACTCTCTATTAAGCTAATTTTTGAATAATTTTTATCAGGAAATATTGAAGTAGTAGTATAAAATAATTTTTTTATTATTATATTATTATTATGATATAGGTAAATATTATATGGTATCATGTCTTTAAAATTTGATGTAAATTCAGAAAAAAAAAAAAATGGTAAAACAATTTAGATTTCTTTACCTGACAATGACGCGGTAATAACTCTACTACGTTATCGCTACAGGGAATCAATTATTATGCATCCATATAACGGTACATAACTTGAAATCAATGGATAATACATAATAGGTAGGTCATATATCGGTTATCGCACGTTCCTCGATTGGCTGTTTCACTCAGCAATAGATTTTACATTTTTATGCGTTATTTATGCTCCATATTATATTGATGTCCAGTTTAAAATAGGTTTCTGACGACCACGGCTAAATATATACTTAAGTATATCTTAAATCGTGCCAACGACTCAACATAATATTATTGATAAGAGT
>JAIPRK010001423.1:37500-66835 GCA_025469195.1 Chaitophorus viminalis
GGATACAAATTAAGTAATTACAATAACATTCATAACAGAGTATAAAGCTTAATTACAAATAATGATAGATAAATAAGATTAATTAGATTTAAGTTAATAATGCAGATTAATATTAATAACGAAAAATGATTAACAAATAGTAAAATTAAAGATCTATAGAGGGGTCCTCATTGGCCATTAACATTAAACGTCTAATAGGCTCATTTTTCATATATTTGCTCGGACATATAGGGACATGAAAAGGAACACTAGAACGGTTGTGACGAGGAGGGACCTTGAAATTCAGTAAGGATAATAAATCAGATGAATCAACTTGACTAGACAACATTCCCTTTAGAAACTTTACACATCGTCTGCGTTCAGCTAAAGAGACGAGACCTCATTTCGCAGCAACAGCTGAATAATCGTGTGGAGGGTGTTCAATGCTTAATAAGAAACCAGCAGAACGAAGGAACCGACGCTGAACTCTTTCAAGTTGGAGAGAGTCATTAGCAATAAAAGGACTCCAAATAATCACGCCGTATTCTAATATAGGTCGTACTAAAGTACAATATAGTAGTTTAAATGACGAATCTAATTTAAAGTTCCTAGCCAGCTTGTTGATAAATCTAAGAATTTTCAAGGCCTTACAACATACCATGTCAATACGTGGTCATGGATCAAGTGAGCTGGTAAGCTTGAATCCAAGATCAATAACAGATTCATTAGCACGTAAAATTGCAGAGCTTAAAATATTATAGGAATAAATTATAGGTGAATGACTACGTGTATAAGTTAAAATTTTACATTTAGATATATATAAGGATAATCAAATATTTTTAAACCAATTGACAAAGCTATCTAGATCACTTTGGAGATGAAGACAATCATCAATAGAACCAACACGCAGGAATAGTTTAATATCATCAGCGAAGCACAGAATACGAGAATGACGTAGTACCCGGCTGATATTATTAACAAAAAGAGAAAACAATGAGGGGGACAGATGTCCATCCTAAGGAACGCCAGATGATGTTAAGAATAGCTTGGATTTGGTTCCAAAAAATATTTACCCATTGATATCGAACACTAAGGTATGAGGTGATCCATGACAAAAATGGCTCACCAAAGCCATAACTGCTAAGAATTCTAATCAAAACCTGATGATCAACTAAATCGAAAGCTTTATTAAAGTTAGTATAAACCACATCAACTTGCAAACGCTGTTGGAATGATTCAAATACAAAGTTATTAAATAGTAAGATTGCGTATATATATATGAGATTTATATATAATGATAAAATATTATCAAATGAATTAATTAAATAAAATATTTATATTTTTGAACTTACTTTGTTTGGCTTAGAGTTATTAATCACTGGATTGAGCGCTCTTTGTGATTCGGTTGGTTTATCATCCCTGTGATGACTGATTAACTGAAACCTCTGATCCATTTTCGCTAACGTCATTTTTCTAAAATTATAAAGTATTTACATGTTATCATAAAAAAAAAAAATACATTTGGTCACATCTAATACGAATAAATTTTCGTTTTACAACTTTCACCGAAAAAACTTAAAACCATTTCCACATTTCCCGCATTAATTTTAGCTGTATGAATTCAATTATAACATATCATATAACATTTTATATTTTCATTCCATCGATCACAACAAAACTGCAGGTGAGTTACTTTTAACTTCAATTTTTTTTTAACTCCACTTAAAATTACTTAATGTTAGTTTTTTCTAGCCATCCAATAATCTTCTACATATTTAATATGTTTAAATATAAATGCTTGTTGGATGAATAAATTAAAAATTTCAGATTATTTTTATTTAATCTACATGATATGACCTATTATTTATAGTACATAATATTGGCGCGCAGAATACACGAGGTGAAACTAATATTATACGCGATAGTAGGAAACATAATATTTTTATGGAGTAAGGTAGCGTATATTGATAAACTCTGTTTTCGGGCGCCTATCCTTTGCACGCACAGCTCTTTCTTGGCGGTCGTGTCTTAATCGAACCGACTCGACGGTGGCAGGGTGGTATGATAAGTGTTGCACACTCGCACAGTTGTACTCGAAATCATTAGTGCGTGGAATACCGAAAAGGCGAAATTAATTAAACGAGAGCCGATTGAGTTTATATATATAATGCGCGCGCCCGCGCGTGTGTGTGTGTGAACGAGGAGAAGGAGAGAAGGGCGAGTATATACCTCGTGTTTTGACGACTCTCGTTCAACGGGCGTGTTTGTTGCAGGAGTGGGTGCCAAGGGACCGGGAATGGTTACACAATTACACGGGAGCACGGCCAGGGGAGAGGGTTAATCTGACCCCGAACGGGGCACCCGTAATCCGTCGATAATTACTCGTTACATTTCGTGAAAGAGAGAAGCGTTTTTCCTCGTCGGCGGACGAAAGGTCCTATTTGTATGTATACCATAGCGCAACTGCTATTGGCAGCCGCGGTGAAGGGGTAAGTTTTAAGCTTTTATTTAGGTATATACGCTCGTGTATAAATGTATATAAAATATATAGTATATTATAATACACGGTTATATGAATGAAGCCGCGACGGACGCGGCGGGTAGGTTCTAATTAAAAATAACAAAAACACGCTGTTGCGGTATAAGTTCGCGTTATGTACAGAGTGATAATTTAAAACGTGAACCCGCGACATCGATAGCTTTACAAAAAATTTTAGTAGGTGAGAGTGATAATAATTTTCGATATTTTTATTGAATATATGTTTCAATTGTGACGTACGCTTTGTATTCGCTGATTTTCAGTGATCCGTTAAAACTGGTAGTCTTTTATTCATTGGTTGTTACCACGTACTTCAATCAATTAATCAAAATATCGTGAATATGTTAATTTTATTATAACTTTTTATAACCTACTAACTAATGAAAATGATCATTGTATTTTTAGTTAGATAAGTTATTATAAATACCTCAATAAAATCGTTAGTTATTTAAATTTGTAATGAAGAGTGATATTAACTTTAAATATATTGGTGGCTAGTGCAAGGTTGAAAATAAATCAACTTTTTGACTAAGTTAAATTGTTATTTTTCTTCGCTTTAACTTTAAACTTGAATTGTGTATATATTATATTATATCATTCGTTAGCTAGTAACCTACCGATATTTGCATACTTTAACACTAATAATTTTAATTTTAAAACTTTATAGAAATATACTTTTAAAAACAAATTATTTTAATTAAATAACTATACACTTTAATTAATATTAGGTTTATTAATTATTAAGATTAAATATATCACTGTATCCATAAAAAAATTGTTTATAAGAAGAATACAAGCCATGATTTTTTTATCTTTTTCCATCACACGTGGCAACCTAGCGAATTTAGAAGTTTTCTATTTCCAACGTACTGATTGATCAAATAATGCGATAAAAATGTTGAAAACTTATTTAAATTCGCCATTAAATCTACTTTAGATTGACGCTCAAACATTTTTGATTTTGCCCCACAAAATTTCACAAAATACAATTTAGCAAATTTTCAAACAAATGTCTTCCTCATAACAGTAAGTGCTTACAGATCAATAAAATACAACTGATAATACATTAATAAAGCTAAACAATATAATATGTAACATAAATAATTTCTGACTATTTTCTAATTATTTCCATATTTATCGATACGTTCATGCCTCGAAACAATCACTCTGTATTTATACTTATACAGATAAGTAAACAAATATGAAGCTTGTTACAGTATATTAATTGTATATTATTGCTCTTTGTTGTGTACCTACAGTGAATATACACACAGCGTCTTAAATTATTTAAACGCGTTTCGTCTACTGCACGTTGTCATCATCGACATAGTTATTCAATGCATTTTTAACCATATTCACCGCCACGATTATTATTACCATTTCAACTCGGTCACGGGGCGGTGTCTTCAGCTGTACACAAGAATAAGCCTTTGTCCTCTTCGCACACAAATTACATAGTCCACTGAAAAGGTAATTTCAATTTCTCTCTATGTATAGTTTATGTATGTATAACTTCTCACCACTAGTTTGTTTTTATAAAAATATGATTATTATTTAAGTACCATGATAAATATTATTTATATTGTATAAATAGGTACGCACACAGATCGAATTGAATATATTATAACTCTTAGTTTTTATACTTTTTATGCAAAATTGGTGTATTAACCCCAAAAAAATTGATTACGATGTTTAAGTATGTCTGTTTCATTATGCATATTGAATAACGAATAATAAGTTACATTTGTTTTTGTTTCTTTTAAGACAGTCACGGGAGTGTTTTTCATTTTAATTTAACGCAGTAACGTATACACTGCAAAATTTAATAAATACAGCAAAAAAAAAAAAAAAAAATCACGATAGTACAATATACGATAAGTACGATAAGTACAATATAAGAGACAAGAATAAACGTACAAAAACAAGACGCAATAATGCTAAGTTCAAAACCAATTATTTTAACTTTTAAGCTCTAACCCTGTGTACTCCATAATATTTAAATGTGGTTGCTTTTTTATTTTAATTTTGAACTTCACAATATATATAATAGCTTACAACCATTACTTTACGCTACCACGTATTTATATTTATATTTCGAAAGTTAAGGTTAGCGTAGCGCTAACCTTAACTTTCGAAATATAAAGCATATTAAATCCAATCAGTAAGCAAAACGCCAAAACGTATTATTTTTATATTTTAATTGTACCAGGTAGATAGTTCAACGTTCAACATTTAGATTTTATGAAATGAGTTATATAATGTATAAAAAATATATAGGTACTGTTGTTTATAAGAACAAACTAAAATTGAATCATCTAATTGTATTCTAAGATAGCGTTTTATTTAATTAAATGTATAAGAAATACGAAAACGATTAATTTCACAGTAAAAACGTTAATGTTTTATATGATTTCAAAATTAAAAATACGTCGAGCAAATGGTTTTAAATGTCTTAAAATATTTTCCTTTTGAAATATTGTTATTTTGATTAATTGTTTACTCGTATCATTTCAATTTCAGGAAAAAAACTTAAACTGTTTTTAGACACTATACTTGCTCAATGAACATCAAAACTCATTCAAAATGTTAAACGTCATTTTTACGGTTAATAATTTAAAACAATAGACAACAAATTCTGAATTAAATAACAAATGTAAAACATAATTCAGGTAAATTGCTTACTTTGGTTATTGAAAAATCAAAACGCAAACATTTTAAACCTCCCAAATACATAAGCCCCCAACCAAGTATGCGTAGAAATCAGTAACATGCCAGTGTAGGCAAATGTCTCATACCAGTTTACATTAATTAAGAATTTAGAATTGAATTAACTCTCTTTGTGAAAAAAAAAAAAAAAAACATTAATAAAATTGCCATGTGGTTGATATAATAACATATTATTTTATTGTTATAATTTATGAGTGCAACTTTTTTCTAATTTTTTTTTTTATGTATAAAACAATAATAATTGACAAATACGTTTCACAATTCTGTTTAATACAACCTATTCGATAATCGATCGTGAACATTTTTTATTTGGTTTTACAAACTCCGCACACTATAATATTATATTATCAATACGCCGTAGGATCAAACTTTCTAATCGATTACTTGTGTTTCATTATGTTATATCAATCAAAACCGATGACGATTATTATTAGGTATAACATAATAATATCCTTAAGTGCAGTGATCGGTAGCGATGACCGATTTGTTTTTCAAGACGCGACTTGTTGTTTGTAGGTCGCGACAGACGCGACACTACTGCTCCGATAGCCAGTACCGTGACGCGACACATTGTGTCGGCCATACGACGACGTACCGTAAAATTTCGTCAACATTAGTTTTTACGCATCCGAAAAAGAAATCATTTACAGGAAATTCAGAATAATTATATTTTGTACGATTTTTCGAATTTAAATTATAAAAATATGATAACTCGTTTTTTAAATGTCTATTTATTAATATCTCATAACAACCTTCACTAATCACTATCTATTAATATTTCAACTAGTATTTTTTGGCAAATAATTAGCCAGAATGATCGTGTCTTTAAATTTTCTTCTTCTAATATAACTTATAAGTGTTAGAAGAATATTATTATTGTTTAAAATATAAAATTAATTGTAAAATGTAATACACACAGGTTAAAATATCAACTAACGTTAGCTAGATTCACAAACGCTGATTGAAAAACAGTTGTGGCTGCAATATGTCACGTTTTGGAAACTACAAAATTAATCGCGACCAACCATGCCTATAGGAAACCGTACTTCTAATGATAAATACTTTAATTGGAAAATTATGTAAATATATCAAATGTTTCATTTACTCGTAGGTACGAGTAATCGGTAATTGACAAAAACCAATTCGAACAAGCATGTTCTATTTGAATTAGTTCTTATTTAAGGAAATCTTGGATCAATATATATATATATATATTTTTTTTTAATGGATACACGTGCAAGTCTAACCACCAGGAAAAAAATCAAAGATCATACAAATAATGTGTATTATCAAGTATAACAACCACCTAAAAAAACCAAATTCAAGTTGCAAGAATCTGCAGCGCAAAGATGTTGTGTGTTCTCAATTAGCGTTTACACAGTGTGTATAATATTATAATAAGCACATCGCTGCGGGACTGTTACGCATATAGGTGTACTATACAGACCACACACAGATGTGTACAATAATATTAACATAACATTATAACCATAATTCTATCAGGGAGCGCGCGCGTGAATCCGGCGGAATGTAAACCGCGCGGCGGCGGGGTGTAATTTAATTTTCCGCCCGACAACAATATAATCGCGTTTAAGCGCGGGCCTCGGTCGAAACGTCATTATTAACCGAATACCATTACCGCTGTATATAATATTATCAACATCATCATCATCATCATCATCATCATTATTATGTAATACGTATAGTATATAATATTATAATGTATAGTTGTGCATTAAAATATTGCGGCGCTCGCGGGCGCACTGCCGCCGCTGCAATAATACATTACGAGCGGCAGCGGTGCGTGATGCGATTGTGCGTTTATCCCGCAGCCACCCGTGTCGTGTACGTCTTTCTGCGCCGCCGCTCGTCGCGAGCGCACACCGCAAAATCAGGATAAGGGATGAAGAATAAGGGCGGCACGCCGGGGAATGGGAGGGTTGCTCCGTTGTACTTTCGCGCCCGGTCCCGTCCGATTGATTCGCGACGTTGAATCTGTTACGTCTCCTATATGCCCGTGTGTGTAAAATATTATATAATATAATATATTATGCGCATATAATATCAACTCGAGCCCATCATATTATTGCAATTACAATTACAATTACTATTATTATTATTATTATTATTATTATTATTATTATTATTATTATTATGTTATACTATTATTGTACACAAAATATACAGTCGTAATGTTTCCGAATGCGTTCGCCGTGAACGATGCCGCGGGCTGTGCGCGCGTGTATTAGCTTTGATTCGTCGAAAGATTACTTTATAGAGGTATACAACTCGTATAGAGCCATCATCCATCATCGCGTGGATACAATATATACGTATTATTATAATCGGCCACACACTCGTGTGCTTCATAATATAATCATATATGTGTATTATGTATATTATTATTATATATTGGGTACATGAGTGTCCTTTGGGAGAGGGGGGGATGTATTTTATGCGCTCCGCCTTGTAAACGGATGGGATGACGAATATTTCACAGCTATACCCGCTGCCCGTGACAGTTATAATATATCCGACGGACATCAACTGATTTCCATCCATGGTCCCGTTTTCAAATTCACCAAACTTTCTGCGGTTCAAATCTATAGGTATTACTGCACTTTTAATGCGTAACGCGAATAACGCTTTTTGTTTTGTTTTCGTTTCCTTTCTATTCCTATTTATCGTTATATTTGTTTACCATTTAGTGAATTTTTGTCTTCAACGTTTTAATTATTTAATGATTTCATCATTTAATAATTTAATTCGAAAAATTATATTTTTATTATTGACGAGTTCCTTAACGCTGCAGCAAAGTTAGTGTAACTGATTTTCATTAAATCGTTAAGACGATCATTTGTTAACAGGGATCTAAATTTTTTTTTTATCAAGCTTATCTTCGTAAAAGTGGTTTGTAATCATTGTATACACAGTTTTGTAACCAAGTTTTTTAGTTCCCGGTACTTGAACAGACATATTTTATCCAACACAGGTAAGTCTTTGGGACTTGAACAAATTGTTTCTTTAAACCCAAATCTTCCTAGAATCCGATAATTTATCATATTTATAATTGATGCCTCAACATTGATTTTCTGTGGATTTATGAAAATAGAAATACCGGCCTACAGATTATATTTTTCATTTAACTATTTTTTCATCATATAAAAATTATAAGTAGTTATTCCGTATACGAGGGTCCATAAAAAGTATTCGGGGTCCACCATCGAATCCCTCCGAAATTACAGTATATTGACCAATAAGCAGTAAGCCCTAATACCATAATCGGGCATCGAATATTTTTTTTTCTACTACGAGCGGTTACGGAATATTATGAATTATGATAATCTACGTGTATGGATAAAATATGATAATTATACTGCATAAATATTTTTTATCAATATGCAAGAATGATTATCCTTAACGTTTACATCACATAGGTATATTTAATTCACCCTTATAGGAAGAGTTTTTCCTTGAAAATTATTGGATCTTTAGCCCTTTTTCGAAAACCTGATTACGATTATTATTATTATTGATTACACTGTTAAGCGATAAATGAGGAGTTAATATTTTTAGTAGATTTACGCACGAAATATATTTAAGATCGTTTTTTCTATAATACAAATCACACAAGATCTCGGAAAATCAAAACAACATAGATATCAAATTCGTTATTTACGGAATTATGTATACTAGTCCTTAGCCTTCAAACTGTAAATAGATGTACGCTGTATGTATTATGTACTTGTACATTTAACTACAAGAGCAAAAACAGTACGTATAACAGCCACACTCTTGTCGCCCCCATAAATACGACCCTTACTCTAAACAATTATTATTTTTTAAGTACATATAAATACATAATACGTATACATTATAATCAACGAGATTTAACAAACGATTAAAGTCGAGTTCATAGTGTTTTCGAGTGTATAGTTTACGAACTATACATAATAATGAAGTACCATTGGAAAATATAATCACATTTCTCTATACAAAACATAATAATATTATACTGATTGTTTGATCAATATTCAATTTAATTTACCAGATAATCAATAAGATTACACATCTTATTTATTTTATATTTCAGAAAGCATTTACGGATTTAAAAGATATCGATATGATGTAAAGATATCAACTATAAAATATCATCTGGAAAACATCACAACAATGACCACGGCCGCGGCAGAAGCAATAACGATACGCATTTCTTATTAAAACACTTCCAACAAGACCAAAAACAAAATAAAATTATACGCCTACAATGCATGTACTGATTTAGGAAAATGTTAATCTCTATCAGACGACTAATTTACTTATTTATCTATATGATGAGAATAAAATTAAAATTAAACAAGTACATAAATACATACATACATATATATACTTTACATTGTAAATTATTCAATAGTAAATATTAAATTTAATCGCTGGTTTATACACTTGGTTAACGGTGAAAAATTAAAAGGGTACGAATTTAAAACTAATTATATAAACATATATGTAACTGCAATTCACACACACACACACACACACACACACACACACACACATATACTATATCTGTATAACAGGTACATAGCCGTATAGGTATATCACATAATTACATAGTAGGTACTAGTTATTTTTTTTCTATTAAAAATTGATAGCATGCCTTCTGTTATTTGTACATGACATTCACCCGTACATGGTAATTTATATTTGTTATTAAAATCATTCAATGCACACACATTTATGATTTATCACGTACTTCAATATGGCTTATTTCACATGAAATAAAGTAACCTATTTCCAGAAAAAACAAGGGTTAATCGATTGTAGTACGCTTGAATACTGTTCACAAAACTGTATAGTGCACACGTCATTGTATTTATATATATTAAACCCTATTTTAATAAGTACTAAACATTAATAAATTAAGCACTATATTATATTTGTAATATACTTGCAAGTTAGTGCAATAACTTTAAGTATAATCTAATAAACTGATAGATACCGAATGTTATTCGTTCATTTAATATGATAAAGATTTATAAATAGGAGTTATTTGACAATAATTATCAAAAAAATAAATACCTAGTTTTACCTATACCATATATCCTTAAATTGTATTGGTAGCGGGAAACACATAGATTATTTGATTATGAATATCATAGAAAAGTTCAGATAAACTTTTTCCCGTATACAAAGGTTTATATATATATAATGCAGTTATTGGTTACTATTATCTGTTAAAAAATAAATGAAATAAAAACGTGTTTTACAATTGACAGGAGAAAAATAATTATTTTCACTGTAAAATCAGTGTATCGAAGTAATTACAACTAATTTGACTGTCAACTATTCTAACATTGCAAAACTTAAATTAGGTCTAGTGTATGGTAAAAAAAAAAAATTACCAATAAAATATTGTATTCACAAAAAACGAATTTTATTCCCTACGAAAAAGCATATTTTAGTATTTATGGGCGATCCTTATCGTAGCACTCAAAACATATGCGGTACAGTAGTTATTTAGTTTCAAAGTATCATTGATCATTAGTCATTACTAATGATTCATTAGTATTAATTACGATTTGTAACTATAGTTACAAAATTAAATATAAGTATAATATAACCTCGGAGTTCGGGTATACTTGAACATCCTGTTGTACCAACCGCATCAGTATGACTAAAAGACCCTTTAGAAATCCCGCAAAACTACTTGCAATAAAATCTAAAAACATTTATTAATTTTCAACATTTTGACACCGTAAGACTTAGATAATTATAGTGTTCATGTTATGAGCTTATGGCAACGGACTGAGGAATAAACTAAGTATTAGTCGTATAACATAACATAACGTCAAATTAGATATATCGAATTTGTAAGAACTGCAGTACATATATAGTTTGTGGTATTTGTACGGCTACGTATGGGGGGAGTATAAAACGTTTGAAAACTTTAAAAGCCAGTTAAATATTAATCTTATCTTTATGTATTAATATTAAATACTTATTATAGATAGGTACGTAATAAAGTAGTGTCATTTATTTTTCATTATTTGTCGGCACCACAGATTATATATATTGAATATTTTATATAAATATGATCGGCACTTTTTGCGAATAATGCGAACTAACGTTTAAAGATTTAAATCAACATATTTACAAAAGAACTATTGGTCTTTACTGCAAGATAAGTATAGCGTATGGAAATGGTCGCCAATATTTTACATCAAGTGAGTAAATTGTCCAACATTTTAAGTTTGTAGCAATCGACACCTTTATATATATATATATATATATATATATATATTTGTATTATTAATTATTATTTATTATAGGTACACTATTAATGTATATTTGTAAAAAAAGTTTTATAATATTATTAAAATTTACTGTAACGACAAAAATAATATCCGGTGTATAAGTTTACTATATTATAGTGGTCTAATAAGTTTTATTACACAATCGACTTATGTTCCTCTTTATAAAGATCAACGAGTTGGCGACTCCTGGCGTATGC
The DNA here is from genome assembly GCA_025469195.1 of Chaitophorus viminalis. Classification (NCBI taxonomy): domain Eukaryota; kingdom Metazoa; phylum Arthropoda; class Insecta; order Hemiptera; family Aphididae; genus Chaitophorus; species Chaitophorus viminalis. The sequence continues at coordinate 49,257 of JAIPRK010001423.1, forward strand.
CATTCAGAGAAAGAAATATCTGGAAAATATTGTTTAAACCTCTTTCTCAGACACTAAAAGGATGATAGATATACTGAATTCGGCTCAAATGATACTACAAAAAATCTATTGTGATCAACAGTTTCAAAACTAAACACGAACCTCGACAATAGTATTGGCCTATATTTAAAGCCGGACAACGTAACGCGCTTCGCCGGTACTCAAACACCTGTCTTCGGTAAATCTCATCCTAACACACCAAATGCTGCGTATGAAGATTTTCCAGACCTGATGTAAAATTATACAAATTTACCCTACCTCCAATTTCAGTTTTAAGGCATAATTCTAAAATAAAAATATTTATAAGTTTTTTAAGGTATATTTATGTAATGAAATGGCTAGACCATAATATGTACACTGTACAGCCATATTTTTAATAGGAAATCCAAACTGGGAGCGCCCTGCAGTGAGACCGACTTATCTACCCATTCACCTGCTATACCCTAATTTTACCAAATTTTTATCCAAATATTTTATTCCCTCAAAAAATGTCACACCACTGATAATAAACACACACACGGGCGCGTGCGTATAAACTAATATTATATGATTAGAGATTATAACATATAGCCACGTCGCGTGTATGTGTTTAGAACGGAATAGTTATACGATGCGCCGACGGACTTTATCCGCCTGCGTTTCGACCAAGGATCGAGCGAATAGACGGCGTGCGTGCGTGTCAAGTACTTACCCCGGGTGACGGTACAGTATGGCGTTGTTGTACTCGGCGGTTTTCTTTCGTTCAAGACTGCCGTGTCGGTCGGTCGCGCGACAGTGCAGGTTGTTGTTCGGTCTCGACAGCGACGGTCGTGATGCAGGTCGCGCGCGGTCACAACTCCCCGGTGCGGTGCATGCGTGCAGCGCGGTGGCGGGCCGAGGGTTGATTATTGTTAACGTTCGACGGCGAAAAGCTTCGGCGGCGGCAGCGGCGGCGTCCCTGCGGGGCGGGACCGCACCAGGATCCGTTCCCGACCAATGGTCGAGGCCGGAACGATTTGCCACGCGCGGTTCTGCCTGCGGCCGACCCTTCGGCGGGTGGTCCTTAAATAACAGCGCGTCAACCACCCTGTCCCACGACCGCTCGCCTAGGATGTACGGCGGCGGATCTAACCCTTCCGTCGCGCGCATCCTTTTCGCAACCTGCAGGCCGGCCGTCGTCGCGCGCGAACTTTGCGCTTGTGGTTTCGGAATACATTTCGGAAAACCGCATCGCGCGATACCGTGTGTACACCTACATAGTGCACGCGCATCATCGTATTATTATTATCAACCATATTATACACCGTAGTGTATTATAATATATTACTATAATATTATGTACCTACATGCGAGTTCCGTCCGCGCCCAGTATTGACGTATTATGCGTATTGTGCCACACGGGCAACGACGGACTGGTCGTGTTAATGGAAAACTACGGCTGTTTGGAATAAAAGTTCTGAGAAAAATCTATGGATCCGTGTTTAACAATACGGAACGCAAATGGGAAATGAGAACTAACGCACAACTATACCAGAGCTTTACAAAAGAGAATATGTGTTCCATTTCATCAGAGGGGGACAAGGATAAATTAATGAGCAGGCCATACATGTATAACGGGCCGATATAGAGATATGTTGCAAAAAAGAGCATTGGCATATATGGTAAAGAGAAAGAGACCAAGAGGAAGACTACGGAAAAGATACAGCGTCAAGTTATTATTAGAAGAAATTAGTGTGGATTTGGAGCAGGCATATGATAGAGAGCGATGGAAGGAAGTGGTTAAGAGCCTAAAAAAATATATATTATATTCCACGGGCACGCCACGCCACGGCCGTCGACTGCGTTAGATATGTATATATATATACGATATACGATATACGATATACCTATATCATATAAGTATTTAAGTGCGCATACCGAGTGCGATCAACTCGTGGCTCGTTTATACATAATTCGATTTTTTTTTATTAATTGCTTTGAAACGCATAACAGAGAGAAAATTTAATTTTCCGACCATCTTATTATTTTATTTTATATATTATTATTAGTTGTTAACAACACCTGAAGAAATAAATGTAATCTATTATTATGATATCGTGATAAATTATTTTTCAAATAGGAAATTATTATATTGAAAATTATTATAATATTTTCAAAACATCAGTTTGAAAAGTTCGACCGCAGGTCGTAGATGGGAGACCCTTGTTCTATGCAGTTTCGGATATATGCGTAGTGTTTGTTTTCGCTTTTGCGTCGTGTTAGTATCCAAAGAAAATAGTAACTGTTAATTATTCTCATTAAGACTATAAAAACTGAACGTGAGATAAGTAAAAACTAACTTCTCTATACATAATATGCAATCCGTGAGATCGGCCGTGACTAAACAGCTTTGGTCCGAATAATATGTGGGTCATTGGTTATGAATAATAATGTTTTTACTCGTGATAATCAAATAACAATATTGAAAAAATCGACGAACAACAGTGGTTGTCAAACGAAATATACAAGGTACAAATTCTATATTTATTATTATTTCTTGTGGTTCGTCCGCAAAACAGTAAATTCGTCATATCGTTCGTAAATGATGAAGACATTGTTTAGATCCACTTATACTGACTGTTAGTGAACGGTAACGAGGAAAAAAGTTTGATTAGGTAGTAGTAAGGGATCATAAAATGAAAAATTCTTCTTTCACGACAGTACATTATGAACAATACTACAACAGTTTATAGGACCATGGCAATCGTTTCACCGTTGAGTATATAATATAATAGTAGTTACTGCAACTAAAATCTAATCATTTATATTCTATACAATAAAATAAATGTATAATAGGAGATTAGATTTTTAAAGTATACTTACAAATTTCTATCGATGATTATTTAATCAAATCAAAATACCGATATTATAGATAAAAGAAAATGCTGTAAATCGTATTTGTTAATATATTTTGGACCAAAAGTTACTACTATTCATTGGCGCAACTAGGTGGGTGCACAGGGGACTTGTGCACCCCCAAAAAATGTGTAGTTACCATAATGTATATTGAGAAAAATAGGTACCTATTATGTACCCAGGGACGAGGGACTCAGTTATAGAAAAAATATATATATATATACGATATGTCTGTATAGACAAATTGTATAATATCTAATGTTTCAATGTTTGTATAATAATATAGAAATTAATAGTATAGGTAACTTATAGATCGCATAAACGTAGTTATTCGTGGAACAACAATCATAATTATAAATTTATATTATATTTTATATTATAATAAGTACACATTATTTCTATCGATTGAAATTAGTAGTTATTTTTTCATAAGTGTAATGTAGAGAGTAATTAGATTAGTGGTCTGGGGGTGTGGGAGCTTTGCCCCTACGGGTCTGTGAGCTCTTCACTATTTGTGCACCCCCAAAATTATTGGTCTAGTTACGCCTATGCTACTATTCTACTAGTTACAACTGAATCTATAATATTTTCTAGTCTATAAATGTAGGTAACATATAATGTTTTTCAAAACAAAAAAACTTAATATTATAAAAACATTTTAAACGAATATAAAACAATAAAAGCATTATTTTATCGACTAGAAAAAGGATGAGCGTATCGGCGGCTGATTCTACGTATTAATTAGAGTAGTTGCTATATAATGTGAAAATTAAAACAAGTCGCATTTCGTCTCTCAATAGACTTTAATTATAAGTATTAAGCTCGCACCACGTATTACACCCTCACACAAATAAAATGTCTCGCACAGGATTAACCATTTTGTATCATTAAATACTGTACTTACATAGATTACTTACGCGCACTCAAGCTCAATAGTATATTCAATTGACTGTCGGAGTCGGAATACCGGTATACGGTCTAGACCTATAGATTCTATATATATATGACTATAGAATTTATTACAAAAGAGATTAAAAACACGCAATACTATGCGATGTACAATTCTAGATTTCATTGTCTTGGGGATTCCAAAATATTGACATTATTTATATAATTATAAATTACTCGTCAATTAGTTAAATTAGATTTTTAAGCCCAAATCATAGCGGCAAAAGAAGTGTAAATAAACGGTCATACGAACAAATAATGAAATAAATAGATACATATACAGACAGTAGGTAGTCAATGTAACACATCATAAAAAAGAACTAGATGGGCCTCGCTCTGCTGTGCACTGTGCAGTAGGGGTTGGAGTGGGCTTAGTTCATAGAATAGGTAGTTATAACATAACAATGGATGTGTTAAATTTAAATGCAGTGATAGGGATTATTGTAAACGAAAAACGATTCTAATCGGAGGATGATATGTTAGTCCAGAATAGGTTTATTAGAATATGAAATATTATGTCAATATTTGCTTTTTAAACGCTTATAAAAAATAATTGTGCCAATGGATTTGAATAATTTTGAAATGAAACTTTCAGAAACTTCTGTGGAACCTTCTATTAAATTTTCAAGTATTTTGTACCAGCCAAATTTTTTTATCGACAATTATCGAAAAAAAAAAATGTAAAGAAATCAAATATTTCAAATGCCTATAAATTGCTTAAAAATCAGTTGGCATAAACAACTGGTAAAAGTTTCAAGTATCTGCGACTAATACTTTTTGAATAATAACACATATTTAAAATAGTTTGAGAATAAATCGTTATATTATAAATAAAATAATAATGATAATAATAATAATGGTAATAATATAAAAATCGAAAATTTAAATTGTCTATAAATAGGTCAAAAAATGTCAAAATACTTTTAAAACTTTTAGAGCAAATTCCAAAAACCGTGATGTTTTGTCAGTCTAGAATACTATTTATTATTATTTTTATGTTTTACTATGTCAATATTGAAACGCTTATAAAAAAAAGTTGTGCCTGTATTTTTTGAATAAAAATAAGAACAACTTGTGTGGAATGTTCTGTTAAATTTTCTAGTATTTTGTAACAGCCAAATTTTTTTTTCAACGATTATAAAAGAAAAAAAATGTAAAAAAATAGAATATTTCAAATGCCTATAAGTTGCTTAAAAATCAATATAATGTTTTGAAAAAAATATAACTTAAAGAAAATGCCAATCTTAATAACTGGTAAAAATGTCAAGTTTCTACGACTTATAATTTTTGAATTATAACAAATATTTAAATAAAATCGTTTGAGGATGAATTGTTATTTTATGTAATTTTGTAAAAAATTAAATTTCAAACGATCATAAAAAAATTTCCTGGAAGTCCAGTAAAAATGTTCAGTTTTTTCGTAATTTTTTTATGGTTTTTATCGATGTTTTTGAAAAATATTGAAAAAGTTTGATTTTTGACATGCCCAAGTACCATCGACATTCACTTTCTTTTCAGAAGAATTGCCGTTTAAGTAAATTGCAGCATTTTACTTCCCAAAAAGATGTCATACAAAAATTAAAAAATTAAAAAAAAAACACGCATTAGCCAATAGATTCCATTTCTCCGTTCGAAATACAAATACGAATACAATTGTTAATATTTCCAGAAATTTTCCACTTTACCTGATACTCTAAATTATTGTACCTACTTTTTTTTTTATAATCGCGATATTTTTTTACGTTATAAAACCAATAGTGAAAACGAAAATTGAGGAAACAACTACGAGTATGGGTATCATCGTTTTAATTGCCGAACTTAAATCAAGAGAATCCCATGATTTGTTTTTAAAAATCACATTGCATAGGTAACTGGGCATAATATAGACTATAGTACACGTTTTGGGTAAAAAGTCGACACTCGTTAAATTATGCGATAACCAATAACTACCCTTTTTAGAAACGGGTGTCGTGATTTGAGATAGGGTTTTCTCAATTCCATATTAACGTAGTAGTAGGTATTTTTCAAAAGTTTTTTATGCTATCAAATTTTGAATAATCCGAAACGTTACGATTTACAATTTGCCTCGGCGTTTATTTGGAGCGCCGGCGATAACAGTAACAGTTGTAAGTATTAAGTAGCTTGCTTAGCAGCAGCTGCCATGATCGTCGTATCATAAAATACAAATCGTGGTTGTGGCCCTTATCACTTATTCTCTTATCGCGGACACCATAAACCGCATGGAATCGACAAGCGGCATACCACAGAGTATACTAAATAGTAAATACCACCACCCAAGTTATCGGTCGACCGTTATTATTTTCCTCCATGACATTTTGCTCCGCGACGCGGCCGTCCCCCACCATCAGACCAACGATCCGGCCGCACTGCCGCAGTGGATCAACATTCTACACTCCTTCTCTTCGTCGTGTGTTTCCGTCGTGTGTAAGTATTATTCACACGTTTCCCTTTGGGATTTTCTTTAATTTATTTTTTTTGCTTTATAGAGTCTTACGGCTAAAATGGCTCCCAAACACGGATTATTCAACAAGGTATGTAACATAGCATTTATAACATCCAATAACCAATGTCGGACTTCTCGTTCTCTTGTAAAACGTTGAATTTTTCATTTCTTTACCTTTTGAGGTTAACTTGTGCTTGCGGTTTTCGAACCAACAGTCAACACGATATATTTCGATTATCTGTACGGTGTTAAGTGTATAAGTCAATTTTAACAATTAATGTTCAACATCATAGATCAAACAAACTAATCATTTTTTTTTTTATTATAAGAATGGATGTTGGTAGATTTTTATGAATTTCAAATCGATAGAATAAATTTATGAAAGTAAAATTTTAGAAAAAATTGATGATATATTTTAAGCTTACAATTTATTTCACTGAAAATATCGAAATATAGTGGTTTGTGTCCTTATTCACTTATGACTCGCCCTTTTTCACCATTATAAATTCATAATTTTGGTTATAAATGTGTAAATAATAAAAGTGAATATTCTTAATTGTATCTTTTAAATTTTTCTTATGACTAATTATTTTACCAATTTTTAAACCCTCTATTAGCTCTTTTTTATCATACTTTAAATAATTATATATATATTTAACAAAATCAATATCGTTTTTAAATGTTATCCACTTATATAACATTTTATAGTCAAAAACTTAACTTTTAGGATTTAACATAAACTAAAGTAATGGCATACATTTTTTTCTTGATTTATTTTAGTTCTTTTAAGCTTAGAATATTAAGTTATCTCATAAAGCGTTTCTTTGAAACAAATCAATTGTATTATATATTAAATTTTTTTGAATCATATTCTATGCTTGCAAGTTGTGGGACCAAACACTTCTAGTCAATAATTTAAATTGTTTAATGTTGTTCCAAAAATGCTAAACGCATAGCTTTAATTATGAAATTTTTATTTTGTCCTGGAAAATTCACTATATAATTTTGTAATTTTTGTTTTATGGTGAATTGGCTAAATAATAAGGTATAAAATATGCTATATCACTAGCACTAAAGTTTGCTATAGTTTCGTTTCAAATATATCAAGATGCTGGTGAAGTATATTTTGAATTAAAAGGTAAAACACCCAATCGTCTTTCGTTAAAAGTGATAGATGGTTCTAAACTATGTGTCTGGAGACATTGTTAAAGATTGAAGGCTATTACACATTTATTGATATTAGTATCAGAATAATTTCTCTTAGCTTAGGAAATTTTTTCTGTTTTTTTTACAGAAAGAGATTTAAGGTTAGCAACATAGCATATTATGTTATGGAAATTACATTTATTATATTATGTTTACAATAAATTTGTATTCTCTTTCTTTTAGCGCATCTACATTGATGCCAAAGATCATTTGCTTGGAAAGTTGGCTTCATATGTTTCCAAAGCCATCCTGGAAGGAAACAAAGTTGTAGTATTCAACTGCGATAAAATCAACATTGCTGGTAGCTTTTACAGGTTTGCACATTTTTCATATTAATGGTTAAATATTTTCAGTTAGTAATATATGTATGTATTCATAGAAACAAGATTAAGTACTTGTCATTTTTGCGCAAGAGGTGTAATGTAAATCCTGCTCGTGGACCTTTCCATCACCGTGCTCCCAGATGTATATTCAGAAGAACTGTCCGTGGTATGTTTTATTTGATGTACATGTAGTAGCAATATATTATCTATAGTTGGTATTTAATCAATCCCTAACGTTAGTATCAGCTTTGATTTTAGAATATTTTAAAATCAATAGTATCAGGTAAAAAAGTTCTACTTTTTTGTACTTAAATATTATACTATTTCAGCCGAATGTCTTCAATGTATATTTGTGTATTTTTCTAAATATCTTTATTTTTAAATATATAGTTTGTTTATAAATTAATTGTAAACAATAGCTTTTAAATGATTTCAAATCTATTACCTTACTTACATTATTTGAGACCCATAGTTTTTGAAAATAAAGTTCCTATGAAAAAAAATTTTATTAATATATTAAGTACTTTTCTGTATTACAATAAATTGGAATTATCAACTCATTGACTTCACGGATCTATATGTGTTCTATGATTATTAAAATCAATCCTTACTTACATTAATTGATACTTATGAAAATGAAAATATTATGAGAAACATATATAGTCCTGAAAATGATTAAGCTCTTTAATGATTATTAAACAATCCTTACCTACATTAATTGATATTAAAACTATGAAAATATTACAATAATATGAAAAGAGTTTAAAAGTACTGATAGTAATAAATAAGAAATAAATAAAATATGTCATCTATTTCTTATACACTATTCTTCTATGATTATTTTTGATAATTTTTCCTTACCTACATTACTTGAGATGTCTGAAATAATTTATGAATGAGAAGTATATTTATATTAATTATTTTTATTAAACATTCAACTGGTGATCGATGCTTAAGGCCAAACATTTTGCTGTATATTTGTCTACAGATGTATGATATGCTTATTACATATTAGGCACCTACCTACTTATTTATTAAAGAATTAATTTTATTTATAAACTTATTTCAATTTATGCTATTAATATTAATCATGTAATTTGTGTACGCTCTAAACTCTGGACAACCTTGCTGTTTCAATTTTTATAATTAAGTTGAACGTATATGTATCATATATTTGAAATATTGAATGTAGCAAATTTGGATTTATATATATATATGTCGCATCCCTATCGTGTTATTGTATGTTTCATGAAATGGACAACGTTTGTATCCATTTCACGAAATGGAACCACAATTTCCCCACTTCACGTAATTACACAATATGGATAATATTTCGTGATACTTTAACTGTCATTAACGGAACTTGTTCCGTCATTTGGATGTCCAAATAGCGAAAATTAAAGAAGCTTAAAAAACCTATAAAAAAACGATTTGTTCTATCATAAACGACAATATTATATTTAGGCATTTTCTAATTTTTAAGCTGTTTATCAGTTTTTGTTATTTCGTGTGTTCCTCGATACGCGCGATGGTTAATCAGATTGGTCATCTGATGTTTTTCAATGTTCCTTGAAAATTCTAAAAATCAGGTGGACAATCTGATTGCTCCTCGATGAATCCAATGACATGATAAGGTTTATCAATCTAATGCTTCATCAATTGGAAAACTAGATGAATTATCATAATTATTGGAGGAATACACGGATTGTTAAAAAGAAAAGAAAAAATAACGATCTATAAACTGTTTTACAAATTTAAGTACTTAAATACAAACCATTATTTATTTAAACAAGTTTGTGAAGTTAAAGAAGAGACAATTTTTCTTAATGACATTTCTTTGATCTTTTTCACTTGCTAGATGTTAATGATATTTGATGTGCTACTGGCTAGTTGTATATTTCCAGAACTTTACCAACCTTTTATTATACCATGTTCAGTTCCTAAACGGATAAGATCATTTTTCTTTTACATATATTTACTTAATTTCCTTGTGGTTTCTATAGGTAAGTAATTTATTTAATTAATTAAATCTAATTCAACAGAAATATATAATTGTACTTCATAATAAATATTATGCATATATTTTTTTGCATAATATTTAAATTTTAAAATTATAAACTATATATTTCACAATTAGAAATAAGAAAACAAGGCATGAATATTATCTTTTGGAAAAATATGATGTTTTGAATGTCGCTGAAACTCAATAAGTACTCCTTGTTCTGAAATGGTATCAGCCTGTTGTGGCTGTACTTGAGCTTGTGGTTTTAAACGTACAACAGCAACTGGCTGGGAAATATCAACAGCCTGAGCCTCGTTTTCCTGTTTTACTTTTTTTCTTGGTATTCCCTCATCATCATCACTCAATGTTAGGTCAACAAAAGATGTTTTTAAGTTTTCAGGCTCTTTAGGGTTTGCAGGTTTCTTAGAGCTTTCTGGTTTAGGATGTGATTTTAGTTCATTTTTACTTCTGACGTTTCATCATCACTATCATCTAAATTAATTGTGTCTATTGGAGTTTTTTTTAGTGCGGGACTGGTGTCAGTATCTTTTGGATCTTTATAAATTCTCCATGTACCATCAGTTAATATTTCAATTTCACTACCATTAGCAGAAAGATTAGAACTTGTTACTACTTCCAAAAAATAATTTTGAATCTGAATATCATCAAACGCCTATGGTTAATTACAAATAGGACATAGCCATGTTGGTTTTTTCTCGTTCATTAAAATATATGTATTGGCATCAAAACATTGCAAATGATTCAATTAACAGATTTTGCAGGTAACTTCATTCGCATTTTGCCCAACCAACACAACAGAGAAACCCGATAACATGTAGTGGCTAAATTTAGATCAACATCTGCCATTTTTATTGATATTATTATCTTTTGCTTTCTTTGAACTTCTATCTCCCTTTTAAACTTTGACTTAAAAAGTCTATGCAACAACATTTCTGGATTCAGTTTTTTTACAAAGTTAACTCCCAAAACATGATGCTTTCCATCTGGAATCTAATTTATAGTGATTGAATTTGTAACACATGGATTAAGTTTGAGGTCATAAGAAATATCAATAGGTCTTGGAATTCTTCTAGGTTCAATTCCCGGTAGACTCTTAAGAACAGATGGTGGCAACTGGCAAGATTTATTGCCAACCCGAATGAAAAGTGCTAGAGGCAAAAAATTAGTCAATTCAGTTGCTCCCCGATCAAGGAAACAAATTCTACGTTGCTTTATAAAAGTGTACTCAACTTTGGATGAATTTGAAACATCACGATTCATTGCAATTAGAAGTGTATATTCCGCATGCATTATAAATTTAAATGTTATCTCATTCCTGTAAATAAAAAATCAACAGTAAAATTATACATTCAACACCTAGGAATACTCATAAATGTAATTGTACAATTTTACTTATGATTATATTTTGCAACAATCATATTAGTTGGTTTGATTACTTCAAGGGCTTGAAGGGCTTCAAGGGCTTGATTTAAGCATGTCAATTAATCTGATTGTCCAAGAGAGATGTTCCTTGCAAAATGTAATCATAGGTAAAATTATACAATTACATTTTCTGAGTATTCCTAGGTGTTGAATGTATAGTTTTACTGTTGATTTTTTTTTTTTACAGGTATGAGGAAATATTCAAATTTACAATGTATGCGGAACATACAACTATAATTGCAATGAATCGTGACATTTCAAATCCATCAAATGTTGAGTACATTTATATAATGCAACTTAGAATTTGTTTACTTGATCAGGGAGCAACTGAGTTGACTGATTTTTTGCCTCTTGCACTTTTCATTTGGGTTGGCAATAAACCTTGTCAGTTGCCATCATCTGTTCTTAAGAGTCTACCGGGAATTGAACCTAGAAGAATTCCAAGACCTATTGATATTTCTTATGACCTCAAACTTAATCCATGTGTTACAAATTCAATCACTATAAATTGGATTCCAGATGGAAAGCATCATGTTTTGGGAGTTAGCTTTGTAAAAAAAAACTGAGTCCAGAAATGTTGTTGCAGAGACTTTTTGAGTCTAAGTTTAAAAGGGAGATAGAAGTTCTAAGAAAGCAAAAGATAATAATATCAAAAAGATGGCAGATGTTGATCTAAATATAGCCACTACATGTTATCGGGTTTCTCTGTTGTGTTGGTTGGGCAAAATGCGAATGAAGTTACCTGCAAAATCTGTTAATTGAATCATTTGCAATGTTTTGATGCCAATACATATATTTTAATGAACGAGAAAAAACCAACATGACTATGTCCTATTTGTAATTAACCATGGGCGTTTGATAATATTCAGATTCAAAATTATTTTTTGGAAGTAGTAACAAATTCTAATCTTTCTGCTAATGGTAGAGAAATTGAAATATTAGCTGATCGTACATGGATGTATGAAGATCCAAAAAATACTGCAACCAGTCCCGCAGTTAAAAAGACTCCAATAGACTCAGTTAACTAAGATAATAGTGATGAAGAAATATCAGAAGTAAAAAGTGAACTAAAATCAAATTCTAAACCAGAAAGCTCCAAGGAACCTGCAAATTCTAAAGAGCCTGAAAACTTAAAAATATTTTGTTGATTAAGTGATGAGATGATGAGGGAGCACCAAGAGAAAAAGTAAAACAGAAAAACGAGGCTCAGGTATGTTTAAAACCACAAGCTCAAGTACAGCCACAACAGGCTGTTACCAGTTCAGCACAAGGTTCAAATGTTGTGCGTAATTATTTTTTTTAAGGATAATGCTCTGAATATTAGCAAGGAGTAAAAAAATGTAGTAAACTTTTTCTTGGTTATAAAATTGTATTTTAAGATTATAGTTTCTATAGCTTATATACATGTATATGTCTTATGGCTGGGGGTCATTCTGTTAATTTGTCTGAGACCGAGAATGTTACCATGAGATCATTGGTCATTCGTAGGGTTGTAAAATTTCATGAAATTTATTTTCTTAAAATATTTCATTTCCATGAAAAATAATTATTTTTATTTTCTAGGAGACATTTTTAAAAGTTGGTTTATTTTATGAAATAAAGAAAACATGTAACTTGTTGGCAAATGGCCACTAGACTTCAATGTTCCTATGGGAATGTAATATGCAAATTTATAACCATTGACCTTTAACAGTATTTAGGTTGGGTTTTTAATTCGTAAACCTTGGTTGATAAATGATACCTAACTGATAAGTTATTCATAATCAATGTTTTCTTTGTTTTCTAATCACCTATAAGCACGTTTAAAAGAAAAGAAAAAAAAAATTTCATTATTTCATTGAAATATTTCTAAAAGAGTGAAATTTTCAATTTTGAAATATTTTAAATAAAATATTTCAAATTTACAACCCTAGTCATTTGTCATGAGGGTATCGATATTTACCTCAATAAGTTGTATGAAAAATTGTACCTATTTGAATGCCTGCTACAATTCAAGAGACAAGAGTGAGGATTGTGTTCAGATAAAAACTCTTTTAAAATGATATTATAATATTAAAATACTGAATATAGTTGACATAAGAATGTCGATGTCAATTTGGTAGAAACAAGATATACACATGTACCGATGTATCTGTATGTAGTGTAGATATTCTTAGTTTTTTTATTTTTATCTCTTATAGTGTACTTCTCATATTCCAAATTAAAAATAATTACAGATATTACATTCTTGGTAACAAAATATTATCATATTAATTTAGTTCCTAATAATCCAGAAAAATAACTGTTGATTTTTTAAATAACTAACTAGTATCATTTATATATAATATATATATATATATATATAAATTTGATTTTTAGGTATGATTCCTCACAAAACGACTCGTGGCCAACAAGCTTTAAGGCGCATGAAGGCATACGAAGACATCCCAGCACGTTACACATCTCAAAAGACCATGGTTGTACCTTTGGCTATGAGAATGTTGAGTCTACAACGTGGACGTAAATATTGTGATGTTGGACGTTTGTCTCATGAAGTTGGATGGAAATACCAACATGTTGTCAAGGACTATGAAGCTCGCCGTTTAGAACGTGAAGCCAAACGTGCCCAACGTTTGAAGATCAGACATGTAAGTTATCCTATAGTATTCATGGTGCATAAATAGAAAATATAACCTTATTTTTCTTTTTTAGAAATTGACTAGAGAAGCAAACAAGAAGGTTAAGAAGGCAATCGAACCATACAACCAAGTCTTGAGAGAATGTGGTTACTTTGTACCAGCATTAGTTTAAGACAATTTTTTGTAACAATTAAAAAAAATAAATATGAAATGTTCATAATTTGATTTTATATTTTTTCATTCATGTTAACGTGAAATTATTTTAACATATAAAGGTTTCATTAATATAACGAAGTAAAATTAATTATATACACATATTTAAATACAAGTTCTATAATACTTAATTATTACATAGAGGAGTATAATATAAATTATAAAATATGATGTAATGTATTCAGCCTGATACAGCTACATGTAGGTCATATTTGAGTGTTCTATTAAATGATATACTCGAGCCATTTGAACAACGAAAAGAGCCTGTCAACAAAAATCTTAATTATAATAATAACTTAATACAAATATTAAATTTTAAATTAATCTAATGAACTAACATTTTTAAAATTTATAAATGACATTTACACTTGTTGTGTAATCCATTTTTTTTGCAACACATTTGCTACGTTTGACGGCTTTCTAGTCCAAGTAAAATCTGCTTTTTTGGTTAAATGTATTCTATAAATCATAAAAGATTATTAAACATTTCTGTTGAAAATATTTAATTGTAATTATTTGCCCACTAGTCGTATTAATGAAACAATGAGTAAACTACTTATATACATTATCTACTTACAAACGCAGTAAATGTGTTCATCATTTTACAACAATTAGTCTATTGTGTATCAATATTTTTTTAAATTAAAGCAAGAATCATTCATTAAATATGATATAACAAATTTAAACTTTGTTGAATACATAATTAAATTTGGTTCTGTGAACCGTTACTGGGTATTTTGTTTGATAACAATTTTACTGCAAAAGAAATTTACTAGAACTTAATAATTGTATTTATGTTATACCTAATACATGTGAGTTTTTCAATTAAATTTGACAAAAAAAACCTGTTTTAATGTATTGCTGTATTAGTACAAAATAAATGATCCCAGGTGGCTTTTACCTAATTAATTTTTCAAAATATAACATTTAATTATTAATTGTGAACAAAATGTATATAAATTGTATTTAAATGTCATTTATAATTTTTAAAAAAGTTCATATTGATAATTCTGTACACTAGACCTGGAGTCTCCAACCCTTTTTTTACAGTGAGCTGTTGAGTGAGAATTGCGCTGATCAAAATTGCTACGAAATACATAAGTACAAAATTTAATCGAGGATGAACAAGAATTATTTTATATTTCAATTTCATATTGTTGTAAAAACAACATCTGAAGGAACAAATGTAATATATTATTTATAACTTAAATTATTTTTAAAATAAAAGATTATTAATTTGAAAATGATTGTAATATTTTCAAAGCATAATAATATATTGGCTTGATGGGCCGCATCTGTAGGTTGGAAACCCCTAAACCAAAAAATCGACAAAATTCAGTTTTTCGACAAAACTTCAACAAATTGGAAACAATTTGACAACACTATGTTCGTGTTTTATTATAAATACTAGTTTTCATATTTTATTAGTTATTTGTAAATTACCAATGCTATTATCTATATAATGGATTGATGTTGATGATTGAAATCAATTATACCTACGTATGAATAATAATATTCGAATAGCAAGCATCGTTGTAATGTGTATATATTATTATAAGTGTTGAACAGAAATATGTTGTCAGGTGAGTGAGTACGTCGCTGTGCAATGAACAAAGTGTGTGTTGGAAATGTATTTTGTAAGTAGAGAAGGTAGTAACGACCAAAGCGGTCATTATAGCGTGGACGTAAACAGGATGGCTAAGAACGACTTGGTCCTCCCAGAGCCATCTTAAACGCCCAAAATATATATTTTATGTATGTAATCAGAAGTGGATTGAAGACAAAGACCCTCCACTCTTTTTGTTCTTGAAACCCTTTCGGCTTGTTCCTTATGCATATTTTGACGAACGCTCCACATTATGGTGCATTATTACTGGTTTTCGGTACCGGGGTTTTAATTTGCCACTAATATTATTATACGCATGAAAATGACAGCATATTGGAAGTTGTATAATTATTATTTAATATATTTATTATACTACCAAATCGTAGAACGAAATTATCGACTAAACTTCTACCAGAACTTCAGCGGTTCCGGCTAGGTGATGTCTTTACAATTAATAAAATTTTTAATATTTTTAACCCTCTTAGGCGTTGAATTTTGAAAAATTCTTTCTTAGTGGGTGTACATCGTGAAGCGAAACTACTACCTACCTAACAAAATTTCATAATCATATTATAGCTTCAGCGGTTCTAGATAGATGATGATGACTCAGTCAGTCATGTATTATTCTATATATGTAGATAAAGAGAATCAGACCTTAAACCTTGTTTCAAATAATATTTATGTCTACCTACCTATAAATATATTATTCTACTCTAAAATGTTTTTCAGTTTTAGATTCTGAACGGAGTGATGGAATCTATTGGTTTTACAATGATGTGGGTTTATTTTTTTTTGCCTGAGGACACCTTTTTTGGTAGTAAAAATGCTTCAATTTTCTTAAACAGCAACTTTTCTGAAAGGAAAGTGAATGTAGATGGTACTTGGGCAAGTCAAAGATGCAACTTTCTCAATACTTTTTAAAAGCGTCGAAAAAAACGATAAAAAAATTACAAAAAAACAGGAAATTTTACGCAAATTCACGTTTTGACAAAATACATTTTTTTAAAATGCTCCAACTCAAAAACGAAAAATCGCAAACACTTGAAATTTTCACCAAATCTTTATATTGGCGTTCTCTACACATGGTTAAGTTTTTAAAGCATTTTGGCATATTTTGACTTATTTATAGACAATTTAAATTTTCGATTTTTGTAAAATTTTTTTTTTAATCATTTATAAAATTTAATTGGCTAACCAAAAACTCTTGAAAATTTAATACAAGGTTTATAATAAGTTAATCTTATTGTAACTAAAAAATATAGGAGATTGTTTCACTCACATTTTTTTTATGAGCCCATAAAGCTCAAATTTGTATACAATGTGTCTAAACCACGATAATTTGCAAGTTATTTTGTAGATAAAAATTCATAAAATTAATTCTGTTCATATTTAAGGTTCAAAATTTTAACACTAGGTTATCCATAAGTTATTCTTCAAAAATCTTTAAAAAAATTTCTACCGGACTTGGAGGAAAAAAATTTATGACCGTTTGAAATTTAAATTTTTACGAAATTGCATAAAATAGCGATTTATTGTCAAACTATTTTAAATATTTGTTATAATTCAAAAAGTATAAGTCGCAGAAACTTGAAATTTTTACTAGTTGTTAAGATAGATATAAAATATAGAATATTGATATAAAATTACACGTAAAATTTAATATAATGTATAATATTCTAGACAGTGCCTGGGTTAAGAAAATTTCCGCCTGGGGGTAGATTTCAAAATGCCGCCCCTTAATACCCTTTGTCAAAAAGCAACTTTTTCAATACTTTTTAAAAGCGTCGAAAAAAACGATAAAAAAATTACGAAAATACAGGAAATTTTATGCAAATTCACGTTT